>JACXGJ010015943.1:0-12888 GCA_016801105.1 Esox niger
TAGACAACGGTGTAACAGGGTCAAAGTCAGGAAACATCCCTTCCCTATAACCCTCTGAACACTGCCAGCTTTGGTTGTGACCCTATTGGATTTCCATTCCATGCAGAAACTCAGTAAACAACATGAAGTACCCTCCCCCTCCTGGCACACTCCGCTGCAGGGGAACACAACGTAGCCCCCCCATAGATCAGTATTTTTTGGGCAACTTGTAACCTTGGTTTGTGTCTGCAGTGGCAGCACTGCGGTGATGGCTTCATACGACATAATGAACAGGCTCTGGGCAAAAACGTGAATGACATCATATTCCACATGTAGTGTATCTCTTTGAAGGACCTTACAATGCAAAGTCCTTCAGTAACAGATTTTTTGTTGGGGTCACTGCAATTAGAAATGTTTGGTGGTAGCTGGAATTAGAATACACCTTAAAGAACATAAAGTAAATGAATACATGCACAGCAGCTTCTGGATCATATTGAAAGTGGTTTGATTCGCAGCCCACACCTTTCCAACACACTTTTTACATACTTAGTGAAACAATTTGACTAATATTGTAAGTAAAGTGTAGACATCTTGAACATGGAACACTTGGCAGTCTCTTTAATACATAAACACTCACCACCAGAGGGGGGAGCTGGTTTCCACTAAATACAGTCAGGCTGTGCCATTGAGATAGATCACATTTCTAAGAAAAAAAATATTCTGACATGGACATTGCCATTGAAGTTGTCTGCCATTTTAATTTAGTAAAATGGGTGGATTTCCAACTTCACTGACTGTTTACTTCTGGTAACTTGATTGGTCACTGAGTGATACCTACTAATGACCCCGTTGAACACATGGTCACAATTTACAACAATCCACCAGGAAGGATCTACTTAAACATGGAGATGACCTCAATGGTATCGACTATGCTTGAACAGACGCAACAATGGCAAGCCTAGATAGCTGAGAGCTCTTTCCCTCTCTATGGGCTGTACCAAAACATTCAGGTGCACTTATTAACTTAGTTGAGAAAAATAAGTTAAAGGGAGAGAGAAGACAGGAAGACAACAGCAAGGTCAGTCAGCAGGGTGGGGTGGGCCCCCCAGAAATGATCATATGAATAAACAAATGCTGGTGCAAACTCCTTCCATACTTTTACATTAAGTTTCATAATGAGGTACTTTACAATTGTTGAATCAGTAAATCTAGTCTGAACAGATTGCACAATGCATTCAGTAAAGCATTGAATTAGGGCACATGACGGAAAATACATTTGAGAGCTTGAAGGTCTAACATTGAGCAAACTGAAAATAATATTTGTGCACAGCAAATTAATCAGGAAGCAGATGTTGTTAGCGCAGAATTCATCAAAGTAAAAACCCTGAGGGTTATCTTCTCATTTACATATTCCAATTCAGATAAACCAAAGAAACAAAATAGGCCATTGAAAATTATAGTTTACTAGCTTCTTAGTGTCACTGACTTAGTGATCCAAACTGTTTTATCACTATTAAAAAAAAACTAAACACAGTCTGCTGTTCATTGTTAGTCCTAGTGGCAGCCACAACTCAACCATCAACTGCTTTCTATGTCCTGACGGTTGCAGCCTGCCCATTAGGGTGTCAGGGCAGTACCCCATTAAGGCATCAGGGGCAGTACCCCATTAGGGCATCAGGGGCAGTACCCAAGGTTTGGGAGGCCCATGTGCATGTCAACTGAGACCATTTAAATTCTGGCGTCTTTTGCAGGCTGAAAATAACACAGATGTTATGGTGTGAATAACATATTTCTTGTATCACTACCTGTTTCAGTAACAGTTAATCATTTGGGTTTCCGTGGAAGCTGCTTAGCTTTAGCTTACTCTTGAACATAATGTCTGAAAAGGAAGTACTGTTGTTATGCGTTGTTTTAAAAGGGTGGTCAACGTTAGCTGGTCTAATCAGCTGGCTCATGTTCAGAATTTACTGTTTGCTTCCGGATCTATTATTACATTATTAGGATGTAGCTAATCTTTCTGAGGTGAGAAATGTCTCTCTTATTTCTCCAAATAAGTTATGAATCAGAATGCCTAGTTCACTAGTTATTGTTGTTCTAGATATCAATTTAGCTACAGTGAGGGAAAAATGTACTTGATCCCCTGCTGATTTTTTTACGTTTGCCCACTGACAAAGAAATTATCAGTCTATAATTTTTAAGGTTTATTTGAACAGTGATGGACAGAATAACTACATAAAAATCCTGAAAAATACATGTCAACAATTTTATAAATTGATTTGCATTTTATTGAGGGAAATAATTATTAGATCGCTCTGCAAAGCATGACTTAGTACTTGGTGGCAAAACCCTTGTTGACAATCACAGAGGTCAGATGTTTGCACACATCTCAGGAGGGACTTTGTTCCACTGTTCTTAGCAGATCTTCTCCAAGTCATTAATGTTTCAAGGCTCATGTTTGGTAACTCAAACCTTCAGCTCCCTCCACAGATTTTCTATGGAATCATGGTCTGGAGACTGGCTAGGCCACTCCAGGACCTTAATGTACTTCTTCTTGAGCCACTCCTTTGTTGCCTTGGCCATGTGTTTTGGGTCATTGCCATGCTGGAATACCCATCCACGGCCCATTTTCAATACTCTGGCTGAAGGAATATTTGACTGTACATGGCCCAATCCACCATCCCTTTGATGAGGTGAAGTTGTCCTGTGCCTTTAGTAGAAAAACACCCCCAAAGCATAATGTTTCCACCTCCATGTTTTAATGTGAGGTTGGTGTTCTTGGGGTCATAGGCACCATTCCACCTCCTCCAAACACAGTGAGTTGAGTTAAAGTTGATGCCAAAGAGCTTGATTTTGGTCTCATCTGACCACAACACTTTCCCAGTTCACCTCTGAATCATTCAAATGTTCATTGGCAAACTTCAGACGGGCCTGTATTTTTGCTTTCTTGAGCAGGGGGACCTTGCGCACGCTGCAAGATTTCAGTCCTTCACGGTGTAGCCTGTCACCCATTGTTTTCTTGGTGACTATGGTCCCAGCTTTTATACAGGTAACAAGATTGGGTGCACTCCCTTTAAGAGTATACTCCTAATCTCAGCATGTTACCTCTATAAAGGACACTGGGAGCCAGAAATCTTTCTGATTGAGAGGGGATTAAATACTTATTTCCCTCATTAAAAGGCAACTCAATTTATAACCTTTTTGACATGCATTTTTCTGGATTGTTTTTTGTTATTCTGTATCTCACTGTTCAAATAAACCTACCAATAAAATGATGGACTGATCATTTCTTTGTCAGTGGGCAAACATACAAAATCAGCAGGGGATAAAATACTTTTTTCCTGAACTGTACATTTTCTGTTAACCTGACCCTGTCTTTGTCTTCTGTACACAGTATAGCAGCTTAACAGAGCCTAGAGTAGGGAAAATGCCCTTGAAGATTAGTGTCTAATTGCTGAAACTGCAGTTAACGGATTGTTTGTTAGTTAATAAAAATGTGTTTCTTGGAAATTGGCATTTTGCTCAGCTAGTGGGGAGCGTTACACCTCTCCTCTTCCCAATTGAAGATTATGCCATTGAGTTTCATTGAATTATCCCTTGTGAAAAATAAATTATATTTTCACTTTTCCTTTCACTGCAAAATGTACAATTAAACAAACTATATCACTTGAATTACTTAGGACTTTAATGAATTACTCTGGCCATCTTACATTTTTAATATACTGGTGGGGGCATCAAAATATCTGGGAACCTCCTTATAGACAGACCAAAAAATCAATTACTTTCATACAAAATATGCACAATCTTTACTTTTTCAAAACCATGAACATTTTTCACCCTAAACAAGAGGATGAATTACCTTAACGCTTCCCTACATCATTATTCCAAAAAACATTTGTATCTAACTTTGTTAAATTACATCTACACCTAAATAAAAAACAATTAGACCAATTTACTCTCAAACCAAGTATCAAAATTATCCAAAAAACTTAAAACATGTTGATGAAACATGTTTTAAGTTTTTGCTTTCTCAAGTCTAGTGGTAGCCAGATGAAATGTTTAAAAAAGTTGGATTTTTTGGGGGGCATTTTATGTTTTTTGAAAGGACTAAGAGGGAGCGTTTTACTCAGTAATCAAAGCACTTGGCTCAGAGGATCTTTGCCACTCCCTAAACTTGTACTACCTAATCAATAATAATGTAGTGATCATAGTAAAACATTTGTTTTGCATTTTTCTTTGCTGTTCATTCTGTAATGCCTTAAACTTGGTTGAAACTGTATATAATTTGGAAATTTGGATTGGCCTGCTGGATTAAAAAGGGCCTACATTTGCAATGCATACTTCCCACTTTGAAAAAACACAACGGGGTCCTGTATTCGGAAAACCTCATGGAAATATAGACTGACCTAACAGCTACAACAGGTACCTGGTTTTCTCCCTCCCTCTCTCTCTCTCTCTCACACTCACACACACACACACACACGCACACATACACACACACACACACACACACACACACACACACACACACACACACACACACACACACACACACACAAACAGTTCTCCGTAATGCAGAGGCAAGTTCAACCTTCCCTTCATCTTCCTTTCTGTGCTCTAACCGACCTACCTTATCAGCTTCATCCGTTAAAGAGGAACTGGATACACGGGTATAAAAGGGAAGTTTGCATAAAGGGCTTGCCAGAAAGGACCGACACACCTAAAATGGTCAGGAACCAAACCATTACCTACCTTCTTTCGCCCCGCCCCTTTATCACCGCCATAAGTAGGTGGAGTGTTACTCATGTAGACGTTCCTGACTGTAGATGCCCATAGGCACTGATTTAGGATCAGCTTACCCTTCCCCTAATGTTAACCTCAGACATTATGCAGATAAAAGCAAGAACTGATCTTAGATACTGGTCTCGCGTTCATACGCCTGCAGCAGGTGTTTTCGGAAAGATAGACCCTCCACACGCCCACAACCCTCCTCAGGTATCCGGGTGTTACTCCGCCTATAAATCCAAGAGGCTGCCTTAAGGAGTCTCCATCCATACGCGAAAGAAGGACTGCTCACTGCATTAACCCAAAGCACCTGCAACGCCAGCTGTTCAACTTATGCGCCGGTAAGTTAGTCTGTATAACGTATAAACGTTGCCAAAACGTTTTTATTCACAATCTGCTTCATGAAATACCATTATGCAAAATACACATATTAGATGCACCGGTTGAACTTGCTTTGGTTAGCATCAGCTCAACTTGATTTGATCTTTTTTTAGGCTATATCATCAGCAATGACAACACCCTCACAAGATTTTCTCTTCAGGCTTTGGTTGTTGGCAAACTAAATTGCCTCTCGAGCGCCAATCGAACTTGGGTTGAACTTATTCGTTACAGGAAATCTGCATCTGTCTCACGCTGAGCCACGCGCACAATACGTAATGAGGATGAAGTTTTGTTCGTTCGGCTCGCGTTAAGCAGGTGCAGAATTGCTACGTGAAAGCCAAGCAAAAAATAGATCAAAGTGGAAGGAAGAAGTGAGAATTCAAATCAGTTCGAATATAATTAGAAAATATATTATAAAGATGTGCTGTTTACGCATGATTAGATTTACGTATAATATTGGCATATACACACAAGTAATTGTTTCAAACTTGATTCTGAGCCAATAAGGCTACCCTTTACCTTTTCTTAAAGATACAGTCATAAAATGTGAAGTTTTTATATTATTTTGTTTGTGTTAACATTTTTATAAGTAGGCTCTGTCCGCACGAAAAGCATGGAGTTATATTGACCGTTGCCCGCCTGGTAATTATTTAGTGAATATTTACATTTACTGTTCTATCGCGGGCAAAGAGGCGAGGACCAGGTCCCTATGTCACCATGGAGATCCGAACCCAGTCGAACAGTGGGGGTAAATGGCACGAGGATAATTAGCCTGATGGAGGAATCGGTTAAACATTGACAGCAGTGTGTGCAGCCTTGAGGACGTTGTGGACAGCAGTCCAATTTCACCATCTGTCTGAAAACGGATTACGTTGGCAATAAAGTTTGGTAAAGTTTATTTGAATTAAGATTAATGTCAGGCTCATATCCGGACTGTTACCGCTAGCATACACACACAAATATAACCTACACGGGTAAAGAGGCTGTGGAGCTTGCATTGTGACTGTTGCTGCCTGAGGTGTGTGTGCACTAATAGGTAAAAGATGTACACACAAAAGTTATGGATTGCTGCTGGCCAAGGGTTGTGTACATTCAACAGGCTGTTGAATGCATCAGAAATTAAACAGACAAACGCCCGGGAGGATCCTGAATGCTCAATAGGGTTTTCATTGTCAGTTGTTTGAAATAGAAAGGAGGTTAGGAAAGAACAAAGGCATCAGACCCGGCATCTTTACCTCTTTCACCTGAGCACACACACACACACACACACACAGTCTCACACGTAGCCTATGCCTGGGTTTGGGTGGCTGGGGTCTTCTCTTCACATTTGCTCTTTAGGATGATTAGTTTTCTGGCTTACATGTGGTTGCTTGGTAACGGTGGCACCGGTAGTTTCCACTGCTGCTCAATATTCAAGTAACTTGACCTTACAACGAAGCAGGACAACTCGCACGCAACGGTGAGAAAACACCCCTGCAACACAGAAACAACGTTCACGCGAAGATGGAAACAACATAACAGCACTGAAACAACCCTGAAACAACACGCAACACAGTGCTAAAACTATACAAACAAGTTAAAACCGTTCACTTGAAATGATCACATCTACTGCCATAATGTTATCAGTCTACGGTAAGACATGCGCATGCAAATTATGCATTTGCTAGTGAAATCACGCTAACTGCTCCAGGGTGTGAAATAGTTACACACTCACGCTCTGTTTTTGGAACCGCTAGGTGGAGCCATCTGAACATGAATACAGTGCACCTATCATTTCATGACAAATGTTATTTTTACCAGAAATGGAGCTGTTAGCCAACATTGCACCATTTATAATTACAATAGGCAGTTATACAACATTGTTTTCCAAAACCTGTACGTAGATATGGCGGTGATAAATAAAATACTATTTTATTTATGTATGGACAATAGCCTAATTCTATTATATATTTTCCTAGGAGTGCTGAACCAGGATAATTGTTGCCTTTTTGTAGCATAACAGGCAACATGTAAATGATCCGGAGATCTCGGACTGTAAGATTACTACAACAGGTAGTTCTATAGAAAGGTCTACAGACCTTTCACGGGGGTTGACCTGTTATAAGGATGAAGGTTTAATGCGTTCAAATTCCTTATACCTATTTTAGTCTCACATGCCTAGAGAATATGTTTATTTTCATTCAGCCATGTTCACGGCTTCCCTGTAACACAAAAAAATTGCAAGGAAGTTTAACAATTGTATGTTTCGCAGACTATTATACCTTCGAATCCGCGAATATGGGTGGTGTTCATGTGTGTGTGTGTTTGCGCGCCAGGGTACACGTGTGTGTCTAGTCTACACACTGAGCGGAGGAGATATCTTCATCTCTGCCACATATGAACGCATTCTAATGGGCTTGTTATACCGTATTGATTATCTTCTCACTATTTTCTCTCCTTTCGTCCGCATCCTAACCCGCTGCCTCCGCGGCGTCTCCATGGTAACCCGTGTTCTGTAAGCTGGTGCTGACGAGGAAGCCACAGTGTGAAGTTGCATAATCGTTTTTATACCTTAACCGACTTCACAAAACATCACGTCAAATGATCCGAACCATTATAGTCATTATTATTTGCTGCTGATAAATAAAAAAGGAAATAGGCCTATATTCTGGCTTGTGAAATGAATGGAAATAAACAGGCTAACGGAATAGGCCTACGCTATTGACGATTAAGCTAAGTGGGTTATAGACTATAGCCTACTAAATCCAATTATGTCAATGCAGGCTATTAGTCATCTCATCGGAATAAAGATGGTGTAGGTTTAATGGTCTTATACCAGAAGGATTTGCCTATTTTTTTAAAATGCATATGGCCACGTTAACTTGTGTAAAGTCTGTCTCCCCAGCAGGCTTGTGGCAGTAGGCTAACCACTCAACTACGCCACCTAAACTCCAACCTTTATCTTGAACCATATGGAAATAATTAACTTAATAATGGACATAGTTAGCTGACACCATATACGTTTTTAAAGTTTCGTTGTGGTTAAAGTTCACCATAACCACTTAACCCTAAACGTTTGGGCCAAAACCCGTTTTAACTCAATTTGTGAGATTGTGTTCCTGGGTTTATTTTGCTTTCTTCTTCATCCCCACCGATGTCTCCGTCGGTTGTTGCCTAGGAAACAGAACTGGAATGCACCAGCAGGCAGCAGCAGGAGTGAACATTTTGAATTCCACTATCTCGTAGCGAGCGCGCCTCCGCAGTCCCCCCCCCCCCCCCCCCCCCCCCCCCCCCCCCCCCCCCCCCCCCCCCCCCCACACACATCTCGTCTCCTTCACAGCGCGACTTTTATCAGACTGCAGCAAAACTCAGCCAATCACCTGCATGGAAAACTGCACCACGTGGTTCGTGTATCTTTATTCACAAATTCTGGGGCTTCTCTTTGCGCTCAAGCTGATGAGTCATCACAGAATGGTAACACGCGCAGGGATGAAAAGATGATGAGCAGGGGTTCATAATGATGGCGAGGAGCGGAGAGTATGTGAATATTAATAATTATGATGATGAAAAAATATATTATAATGTTGAAAATATCACTTTGTAAACTTTGGTTACGGGCAATAAAATCACTCATGCGTCGCACTTTCAGCACCACGCTGTTACAGAACCACGGACAGCAACAATGCCAGGTGCCTAGCATTGCTCTCTGGACGACCTGCGGTTACCATCACGAATCCACTTTTTTCCTTCAAGAAAATGCCAACTACTAGACCTCATCTGAACTTTGGGTGTAGACATGTTTGCTTCATCCTTTGCAAGCAGATCATATATTACAGCTGGGAACATTGTGACCACTGAAATCAGTGTCTGTCCAGCTGTTGACAGATGCTTGACTATTTATTGTAGACTGTTGGCTACTAGGCCTGTCACAGGTGGTAGGCTTAGGGTCAGTTATAAAGATGGAGTCTAATTAAGATGTCCATAAAGTGTACTGACACTTTGTAATGCTGCATGATCTTGAGTAGCCTTCACTAACCACATATCAAATAAGCATTACTTCGAGCCACGGGGAGCGTTTTTAACGATTTATACTGGTCTTTTTAAATGTACAATATATAAAACAGAACGTTTTATACCATAATAACAGATGGCGCATGTTCACGGTAAAGAATTCCGTTGGTTTGGAGTGATAAAGTAGTACATTCAACGTTCAGAGGTGAGCGGGGGCAGTCTGCCTCACTCTTGCGCACACAGTCCAGTATCTTGGAGTGCACGGTGTCGCGAGATATTCCTCTCCTCCTAACCCCCATCTCATGAAACGATTATTAGGCTACTCCAAAACACGGACGCACTATAAGCTATCACTTTGGTCCACCTTATAATAGCCTACCAATTTCTCAAAAGCCACAATGAACGTACAATCAATACTTTTTATACAGCATGCAGGTAACTTAGTTTTAGCTATCCCGTTAACCCCATAGTCCCATGTAGGCCTAGTGTCCCTTAGATTCCCCGAGCTTTGATTGAACACATTGAAAGACACGACTCGTTAACGGGCAAGGTGAAGCGAGGCGTGTAACAGATTCTCCCAACTCTGATTCCTGATAAAATCCCCCTCGTGCCTCTGTCCGGTTCACCAACCGTATACATTCAATCCCGCTCAAACAACCGGCGGGTGCGTGGCTGGTGTCCGTGAACGTTTCCTAAACCAATTCCCCGAATCGTTCTATCTCCTCTTCTCCGTCTCTTAACGATCCAAATCACTGATCCGTTTCCCGTCCTTCTCTTTCTCTCTCTCCATCTCCCTTTCCTTTTCCTTTTCTTTCTCCTTTGACCCTCCCTCGTTCTTCAGATCTTGGAACACCTCGGTAAAGTAGTGGGGGTCTGCATTGATCCTCAGCATCGACTTGCTCATCCGGTCAATGAGGCCCAGGGCCCGCTCCCAGAATGCCTCCCGGCTGGACTCCACCAGGAAGGGCTTGAGTGGATATGAGATCTCGTTGCCCATGTAGGAGTAGGCCAGGTACAGGCAGGTAAGGAAGGTAGCCTGGAGCTCATATTCAGAGGCCGTGTCTTCCTCCACAGCCTCTCGACAGAGCAGGTAAACGAAGACAAGGTTTGCCGGAGTGATGAAACCCTGGTCCTGCCAGCCCTGCACCAGCAGTGCCCTGTCCACGTTCCGGAACCACAGGATCACCTCGTTGGCAGTAAGTTCTTTGAGCTTGTAGCAGCGGCGGCAGAGGAAGTCAGCGAGACATCTCAGTAGCTCGCCGGTGGACGCCTGTTGTAAATTACACCGTTAGGGTGTAACAACATACACACGAGATTTTACATTGATAAAAAATAACACACAGACAGACACACGTTACGCACCTGCACCACCACCCTCCGAGGGGAGATTACAGCGCGTCCGTTTTGAGTCTGCCGCCGGGTCTGGTCCGGAACTGTAGGAACAGGCACCGGAATTGGTCCGGGTTTGGGGCCTGTCGGTTTTCGGTCGAGTATTCCATTAGACGGTAGGGATTTTTTTATGTTATCTGTGTTTAGCTGGTCCACCAATGGGTCGGGTTTGGCCTGGTTGGCTTCTGGTTTTGGGTTAACCTTTTTGGCATTCTTCTTCTTTGCGGATGCTGCGACCAGCCGCTTCCATGTTAAAGCATGAAACAACACGGAGGGTCGCTTCTTCAGGCTTTTTTCATGTTTTTTCCCACCGGTAGCAAGGTCCGGTTTCTCGTCTACACACACACCGCCCGCCGCCTTCCTCGACCTCGGCGACAGAGACAAAACCGTACCCATGTCTGCAGCGCGCGGCGCCTTCCAAAACACGGGGCTTCCAGAGCTCTGTTTCCCGGTTCTGTATCGATTGTGTGTTCGGTTGGTTTAATTAAAGCTCAGGCACACAGCTCCATTGACGGTTTGACCGTGGGAGCGTCCAGAAATGTCCGGAGGTGTGTAATGC
Organism: Esox niger; assembly: GCA_016801105.1. Taxonomy (NCBI): domain Eukaryota; kingdom Metazoa; phylum Chordata; class Actinopteri; order Esociformes; family Esocidae; genus Esox; species Esox niger. The sequence goes on from JACXGJ010015943.1 coordinate 11,081, forward strand.
TCTGTGATTCAAGCGAGATGCGCAGGATTCACTCACATATTTTCCTCTCTACCTCTCTCCCTATTTTCTCTCTCACTCTCTTTCTGACTCTACCTTTTGCACACACGGTCGCCCTCGATCTCTCTCTTTCTATCACACACTTACGTTTACGTGTACACACTCGGTGCCACTCCTTCTGTCGCAACCCAGTGCGCCGCACGAAGTTGATGGAATGGGCAAGAGCCGGTGCTGCGGGATAGATGCTGTGGATCTAAACACACTAACCAACAGCTCTAACTGTCCAACCAAAGACGATGATGCTTGGATTGACAGTTTATTCGACCAATAAACTGTGTTGTCGTGCGTGTGTGCGTGCGTGCGTGTGTCATACCCTCCATCTCCCTAGCTCGTGTGTTAAAATAGGCTGCGGATATTCATGGGAGAGAAAGAAAGCGAGTGTGGGGGGGGACATGTATAAGGATTCCTCACAGGAGGGAAAGAGTAACAGACGGGAGGAAAAGAGTGATATAAGGGGGTGAAAGAAGAGAGAAGGAGATAAGTGAGAGCGAAGATGAAGGTGGGCGGATAAGTGGGAGGAACTGTCAATAGAGGTGGTGGACACGACCGCTTCTCTTTTCACTCCATTCATCTGCTCATTACCCGTCCATCCTTTCGTCCTCACCTCTGCATCATTGTCAGTCATGCTCCTTCTCGATCCTGCCTTCCCCTGTGTCTCACATAATTTCCACCATCGTAATTATTCTTTCTATACTTTCATTACCCACAGCCATAAAGAGAAAGAGAGACAGAGTGAAAAAGACGAGGGAGATGGGATTGCTGCAACCTAAAAAACGCTCTTTTGGAGGTACTGAAAGTCTTGAGGAGGGAATCACTGTTTGGTGTCAGGGCGCCACTTCACCTGGGGTTAAATACCAGTATCACAGCCCGCCGTAACCAGGAAGGACCAATGGGTTATACAGGTGGGGAATACACACACTCCAGCGACTCCCTCAGGCAGCCGGGTCTAAACAATTTAAGTTATAACTCAGGTTGTTTGTCAAAGAAGCCTTTCCTTCGAAGTGGTGATTTCATTATCTGTCTGGTTGCACACATTCAAAAGAAGGAAACAATGGTTTGGCAGGGCATATCTTGAGGAAGCATAAGTAGGTGTTTGAGTCACGGTAGCACATTGGGGGTTCTTAATTACATTTTAGAATAACGAAATTAGACATCATCATATCAACCTACGAGATATGGAGTAGGCCTACACCAATCCGAGTCGTCTTCGGCTGTGGGGAGTGGAGCACACTTCTAAAAGAGAAGTCGAGATTTGGAATGCAGGCTGAGAGTTGAGCCCTGAGAGCTAACCAGAACACTCCATCTCTCTCACCACCAGCTCCACGGATCGGGTACATGCATCACGACACCACCAACTACAAGACGGAATTTGGGCCAATGCAGCCTTCATTAGACTCTCATCATCAATAATTTTTCCACATATTGAGCTGTGGACAGTTACGGAAGTGCAATTCCACCCTGTGGCTCGTACATTGTATTGCATATGCATTTCGAGTGCTAAACAACAATGTACCTTATTTCTCACGGTCTTTCAGAAGTAGACGTATTACACGTATTGTCCACTAGAGGTCAGACCCACACCGTGATGGTGAAAGTCCCCATCTGTTCAGATATCAGTCAGAAACGGGGACAAAGGCAGCTTAGCGAGGGGTGGATTCACGATGATATGATCCCACAGGCCTTACATTTGCATCCCCCTGACTATGTGTATATATATATATGTGTGTGTGTGTGTGTGTGTGTGTGTGTGT
>JACXGJ010015944.1:0-12906 GCA_016801105.1 Esox niger
CCAATTGGGGAACCTACTTATGTTGAATGTTTGTGCACGTAGTTGTGGTTTATTTTGGTTGTTAGCCGTAGGCTATGTCACCCAGTTGTAAGTTTGCTTTGAGTTTGTTTGTTCTGTTTAATCTTCATTAAAGACATGGTGTATTACACCAACCGTTCTGCCTCTGCCAATCTGTCCAAACCCCAAACTTATGATACAGGCTTTCAATTATGTAGCTCTTGAATTATTCATATGAGTTTTTATTAGGTTCATATAAGATGGATCTTTATTTGCCTGATGAGTACATAATGAACAATTTTTTTGTACTTCAGTACAAAGTATTTCAGTTGATCTTTTTAAATGCGTTTTCTCAAAGCAACCCTTTAGTTTTGTCAATGCGGATGATTGTTGGTACTTTTTCACAAAAACAATGTGTTTCTCAAAAACCTTGCTTCCCTTGTTATTTCATTAATTTTTTATGTCTTCCATGCATTCTTTATCTTTCTCTAGGTGCCCTATGTGAAAGTAGCCCCTGAGGACATTCTGAAGGTCCAGTTCCCCCGTTTCACCACCCTGGACCTGCGCCCGACCAACACGGACATCAGTCTGGCTGTGGCCGGCCTGCTGTCCTTCTTCAACAGTACCACCGCCTGCCTCATCTGTTCTCAGGCTGACTGTGAGTGGATCAACAACCCTCTTTGTGTTTGCCATGTCGGCCATGTGCTCACATGCCCTTCCCACGATGTCCAAACAGTCCAACGCACATAACACACATGCACCTAAGCACGTATACACACACACACACACACACACACACACACACACACACACACAAGCAAAATGCACGGATTGGTCTTGTTAGATGGTGCATAGCAACAGCTCACCTACTGACACAAACACCCTATTTGAAGATGTGGAATCTGCCTGCAGTGGTAACACCCACCCAGTCCAGTCTTATGCATTACGGGGGGAAAAATGGGGGGGGCAACAAGTAATGTAGCGCTGTGTTAAATGTGAGTGGTAATATTACTGTGACTGGAAAAAGCAAGTTCATTGTCACTATATTATTTTGTCAACATGGCTTTCCCATTTGTTTGACGCTAGAATAAATAGTTCTGTTGATTTATATAGTCTCTCTGTTTAAGTAATATAACAGTACACAACTCACCAGATCCTAATTGGTTTCATCCTGAGTCTGTGTCCTCTTAACTTATGTCATTGTTTATTCACGCAGGCATCCTACTATCTATTTTACAGTGAGGGAGAGAAAAAACTGTGTCTCAAACATTAACCACAGCTTCTCAACATGACTTCACCTCACCCAAAAACACTGTGGGCGAGGCAAGGCTTGATTTGTATCATTCATGAGGACATGCTACTTTAGATTACCACTAGTTGACACAGAATGACATTTATATACTATTTTTTCATTCAAAATGTCATTTCAAACTCTAAGATACTGTCCCTACACCCTGAACTCAGAATCACCAGAGTATGCAGAACAAATGCAGTGTCCACTATGGTGACATCTTGAGTTATACAGAAAGCCTATTTTGACTTATTCCCTAATTCATGAGGGAAATATATTTGGAAGATATTATACTGTAAATACCAGAATTTCTAAAACAGAGTTTTTGCTTCCAATTCACACCAAATTTGAAGTGCCCCTATGACCTTTACCCGTTGATGCTCAGAGGTCCATTCCCATGTAAATCTCTTTTACTGTTCACAAAGACCATAAATACTTCCTCTAATTCTATCCCATGGTGACATTCTTGTCCGACGTCGCAAATCCTTATCTTCAAACATCTCACTTCCCATGATGATAATGTAATGTCTGCCCATAAAAACAGAACTTCATGGAAACTCACAGGATGGATCCATGATCGATCCACCAAACTCAAAGATGTCGAAGGCGGGCGACAAACAGACAAGAGATGGAGGGACAATACTCAGCTAGATAACAGTAACAGAGTGTTTTCCCACTCCTTCCCATACAGGAATCAGTGATTACTAGTAGGCCAACAAAGTCATATTGACCCCATTTGGTACTGGCCAACTTTCCCCTTAATCAGCTTAGGGCTTTGAAGTGTGGCGGACTGGATTTCAGCTCTCGATTAGAACCGAGCTGCTTTGAGCTGACACGACCCAGAGTACACCATATCACGCCCACTCAACTCCCCCGACTCACTCGCGAAAAGAATAGTTGATATTTTCACCGTGTTACCTGAGAAACCGAGATGAGACAAGAGAAAGATGAGATTATTAGGGTGGGGGGAACACAACAACTGCCTAAGGTATTAATGCCTCAAAACTACCCGGTCTTTGTTTCTTTATAATGTTTCAAGTTTCACTGTTTTTCACGGTCAAATTCATAGGCTAGACGAGTCATACTGCATTATGATGTTCTTAATCGCTGGTTCCTAATGACTAAAGTGATGACTGCCAGGGTCATAACTAGCTAATTAGTTGCTACTTTCCGCTGGGTGTTTGTGCATGTTTCTGTCAATCTGTTCCTCAATGGAGACCCTTTCACATGCTGTTTGTTGGTAATTATCCCAGAGTCGCATTACAACTCTGCACCTCGCAAATCTCACTTGAAAGTAGCCGTGTGAGAGAGAAACCTCAAACCATATACTGGTAGTTTCTTATTTCGCCGGGCCCAGTGTGATCTCATGTCTGTGAAGAACGGGGAATCGATAAACGGTCAGTGCGTGAGGCCATGGCTCCCGCTTTTCCGTCACGGTGAGGAGGCTCTCTCCGGTTACTGTGGCTACGGGAGGGATATCCAGCGGTGTTGGAATTGCACCTGGGGATGGAGAGGTTGCGTGGAAATGACACAGGTTGTAGTGATTGCCCTGCCATGTGACCCGTTCAGCAGCACCTCTATAAAGTGTCGGCGATGGCTTCTGCTCGGCGGTGTGCGGCAGTAGCCACGGCAACGTTAGCCGGCTGACAGAGGCCCGACGTCAGTAGGTACAGGCCTCATTAATCACGCCGCTGGTGACAGCCGAATAGAGCGCGACCGAGTCATGAATATTTCTCAGTCTGCCCAGGGCAGCAGTGTGGAAGGTAGAATGAGCCCGGAGCGCCGCCAGCACAGAGAAAGACACACATTGATCTGCCTAACCTGCCACCTGGCTCTGGCCGTGGCAGGATGTGCAGTCACAGCGTTCATATGTTAGTACGCTAGGTTAGCCGGGTCAGTGGGTGTCTTTCTAGGCACCAGCTATGCTTTGGGCTCGCTGTGCCCTTCTCTTCCACCCTCCCGCCAGACCAGGGGGAGGGGTGGGAGACCACATAACATCTGACGCTATGAATCCACCATTTCTTGGCATTAGTCTGTTTTTATTCGAACTGAAGGGATCCGCAGAAACATTGTTGATGTAGTACCCATCTGTTTAGCTTTGGAACTAGGGTCTCGCGCAGAGGGGGGGCGAGAAACACTTTTAATGGCCCAAATAGCTGTTGTTATAAATTTTATCACGCTTGAAAGGCCACCCAATCATCACCCGGTTTAGCCTACAGAGCTCAGGCAGAGTAAAGGCAAGGTAATGAGCAATGAATACATTAGAACCGCTGAGAAATAATTTAACAACAGCGTATGGAACATAAGCAGTCGTGTCACCCACACATGTCATTTTGACAGCTTTTTCTTTCGGTAGCCAAGCAACCCAACAAGGATCTTGAATAACATCAAGTTTGTTCAGAATAAGGCAAATGTCTAGCCTATTAATCTGATAATTACAACATTTTCTGAAATAATGTTGTGAGCAGCGGGGTGAAACTGACACTGTTAAGCCGGACTGTTGAAAGAAATGAGCTGGAACCTCTAAGTTTCCTCCCGGTCCTACGTTCCCCCTAATTAATTCCTCAATATAATGTCATATCATATTATTCAGATTAATTTAGATGTCTTTTAAAATATTGTTTGTCTGGTGTCTCCTAATAAATTTAAGCCCCAGCCGCTAATTACATTTTGGTTTATATCCTAATATTTTTCAAATGTTTATAATAATAACATTACCACACATATGCACATTGCAAGCTTTCTCCACCTGTCAAGGTAGATGTTTTAGTCTCTTTGGAGCAGAACAATTATGGGATGTGTTTGCTTAACTATCTGACTGAGCTCAGAAAATACATTCAGTAATGTGTAATTAAAGTTGATCTAGTAAAAGAAAGGGCTCTGTTGCTGTCTCCAGAGAGAGCTGGAAGAATCTATTCTGTAGAATGATGGTTAAGTGATTTAGAAGGGACCCAGCGACTACTTGTTGTTTTTCGTTGTGTCTGGGCCGAAGAATCCTACCAACATGACGACATTTTGAGAGAGTGTCAGTAAGGATTAGGATTTACATCTCCAGTACTAGATTGCAGACATCAGACAACCTGATAGGTCCCCAGCAGAACGTTCGCTGACCCTGCTGTTGGTCAGGGGCATTGCTAGGATCACAAAACGTTCAGGGCAACATGGAAAGTCTCATGTTGAAATAGGTTGATTGTCCTCTCCCAAACTGCACGCCCTAATCCGCACTTTTCTTCCGCATTACGCTCTTCAATGCGTCTTTGAGGTTCCTGACTGATTCCAAGTTTCTGTTCCGAGTGCTAGCACAGGTAGATGCCTAACGTGGTGGCTATTATAATGTTAATATTGGGTTGTGGCTATTACTTTCATTAGTTATAGAGCCATCGTGGAATTGGGGTATTTTAAGACTCTTAATAAAATTGGGATGGGTGAAAGTCGTGATCAGAGCAATGTATTGTTCGGTTTGATTGACCGATTTCAGACATACAGCAGGACATTTGAATTGTGAACGTTTGTCTTCAAATTGCATCAAGTTTAGGGAAGATCTGGTCATAACACTTGTAGATTTGTGTTGTCTGACTGCTTGCCAGACTCCAGCCTTTATCATTTGAATTATTATTTTAAGTAGGCAAACAGATTCTGACATCAACTCCTAATAAATTGGATACAAATACAAATATGATTATATTAAAGTTGACACTCCTGTAAAATAATAATTTTTAGTGAGTGAATTTTTTTTAATGAAAAGCAAAAAGCTGCAAAAAGCCAGCCTTCTGCGGTTTCATGCTCAAATTGCGATTTCGGTATGATTTCGATTAATCGTGAATCCCTATTTCTTCAGCATCACTTCTTATTGCTCGAAGAAAAAGAAAAAATTTGTAAACCAGGGGTGTCAATACTTGATTGATTCATTAGGTCACTCATTGGTTAGTTTCTACCCTCACCTGGTTGTTTTGGTCTGAACTGGGAACCAATTTATAGGAAAACCCATAAACCTGCAGACACTGGGCCCTCCATGGAACCAGTTTGACACCCTTGGTGTAAACGGTGCACTCACTTTCTCTAGACGGGATATTTTTTGTAAAATAATATACATAATTTGAGATCATGGGCTATTCATATAAGAACCGGGGATATAGCCCCGGATGCCCAGGCTTAACAATGCCCATGCTGTTTGTTCTGTTGCACTTTGTCCCTATAGAAAAAGAGCAATGAGTGAAGAAACTCTGAAGAAAAGATGGCTCAGAAGGGATTAGAGTGAACTTCCTCCTTCGGCTCTATTTTTTTCTCCTACGTTTTCCCTTCTTTTCCTCTGACGAAGACGTTAATGTGATGCGATAAGCAGCGTAATGGGATTTTGATGTGTGATGTTGGGGGGCGTCGACAAAAGGCTCCTTCCTTCTCTTTGTCTTTTTTCTTGCTTTGGTGTCTGATGAGAACAAAGCAGATGAGAGCCCTGGTCTGTTGTATGCTTGTCTGCCAGGATGAAAGATGAAATAAAGTTCCCTTTCAACAGGAAATGATGAGAAAGGATCTCTCAGACCCACAAAAGTCCCTAACTCCCTGTCTGTGTCCATTAACAAACCCTAGTGACACACTGATCTTATGAGAGAGAGCGCGAGGGAGAGTATTGACTATTTTTATCTGTGTGGTTCTATTCATGTAGGGGTAAATCATGTACTGACACGCTGAGAGTGACCAGATATTAGCACCTGCCCAATAACCAGGCACTCCAGTTGACAAACGCTGCTGGTCTAAGGGGAAAAATACATTAAAGAAATGTAACTCCCTTGCGTCCGTCTGTCATTTGATTAAATCACCCGATACATCATTTTGGCTTGGGTAAAATGCATGTCTGTCTTGAACTGCAAAATCTCACTAGTTGAGGACTGCAGCCATTTTGGTACAACGTTCCCTGATACTGTCCAGCAAGCCCAGGGCAACGGCAGCCAATTGGGTGCTCTGTCAACATTGGTTTGGCCCTGGCTGTAGTGTGTTCGCAGAGAGGCCCGTGTGCGCAGGAAGGTGAATGAGAGAGGATTCTTTGTGAGGCAGCTGTGAAAGGTGATGGCCCATGAAAGGGAGAAAGGACTGGCTGCCCAAACTGATTGGCAGGCGCTGCTTTTATCTATCTGCTTGAGAGGCAGCGTCAGGCAGTGCTACTGTATGTGCAGCCCATCCCAATGAGGCAACATTACAGTCTCCACAAAAAGGGAAGACTTCACTGTCTCCAGTCTTCAATGGCCTCCCTTTTTTCTCGGCTAACCGTGAAGCGGGCGCCCCGTTTTGGCGTAACTACGCTGTTTTGATTAGTATGGATTCAACAGCACGGAACAGGGTTGGAAATGTGGAAGATACATGTTGGAAACGTGAAAGCTGCCACAGTAGCGTGAACAAAGGTCCGGCGCGTTACAGAGATCGTGGAACGCAGAGTGCATTTGAGTTCTGTTGCTTTGAATGGTGCCCTGACACCAAACGGGTCTCTCCAGAGGTTCCACCCCACTAGTTGAATGGATGGGGATGGCAGGGGGGAGCGTGCATGCTGTGAACACTGAGCAGCGCTGTGTGCTGTCTAATGTAGTGTACTGAACGTGAAATTGCATGTTATGCCATGCAAGCAGGCAAAGGAGATTGAGCCGCAATTGCGGCTTCATCAGAGATACGCGGAGTAACTCAACAGGTAACGGAGACGACTGTTTAGGAGCGGACAGGCATCAGCGCTGATGATGTGTGTTTTGGGGAAGCAGATAGTCAACGGCATTTGGATTCAATGAGTCAGAACACGTATGGCGTCAGAAACAGCTGTTACCACTGCTGCAGTAAACAAAAGAGTGGATACCTCTTTGCCATAATCCGGCTGTGACCTCAGTTGTCTCATAAAATATGTGCCCTGACTCCTGTGAATGTATGTCAGTAAAGGGTCACCAGAATCACATTCATCACCTGGTAATTAACCCCATTACATTCTCTTTGAAGTGGTTATGTGGACTGAATGCATGCGGCAGTGTTTGAAGTGCCTACCAGTTAATTCGTTTACAGTTAGCCTAATTACAGGTTAGCAGTTCAGTCTTTTTAGTTGGGAGGTAGGATTCAAATGGTTTCGTTATTGGAAAAACCAGGCATTGGGATATACTTTTTGTTTATCAAATGAAAACAATACATTCTACACTACTGTCTACAGTACTACAGTTGAAACGTTTGGGGTCACCTGGAAATGTCCTTGTTTTCCATGAAATGAGTTTGCGTAGGAAATATAGCTAAATTAATACAAGTTATAGTCAATGAAAAAGTTCTAAGTAATGAATTTTAATTAGGGTTCGATGCAGCAAACATGCTTAAAAACTATTGTTTTTGTGCTGGTTTTTAGTATTATTGTTATCCATTTGAAACGATTATAACGATTGTTCATTTTTGGAGAAAACTCTCCAAAATGTGCGCACATGTATGTATGGTGGCTAATTGACATAACTTGATGGGATAGATCTGCTACATGGTTGCCTAGCAACAGCCTGTTGAAATGCTTGACCTCAGCCCCATCATCCAAAGTGACCCAGAATGTTGAAACTTCTCATTAAGGTTGCATTCCTCATGGGGAAACATTTTTCCTCTGGGTCCCATAAATTCTGCCATCTTGGATTTCCTATCACTTTGCATTATTTGAAAAAACTGAAAATATCTTCTCATGAACTGCTAGTCTGATTGACTTGTGGATTGGTTTGCATACACTTTAAACCATCCTTTGTCTAAACTCATAAGAAAAAGTTGATTGGCTGAAAAATATGTACATGGCATTCCCATCAATTATGGTAATTTTGGTCATTTGTGGCCGCTGTTACACAAACAGCTCGCTATCCCAAAAATATCCTATTGTCATCCAAAGCTACATACAGTTGTGCTCAAACGTTTGCATCCCCTTGGAGAATTGGTAATATTTGTACCATTTACAAAGAATACATGAGTGAGCATGAAAAAACACATTTATTTCTTATGGGATTCACATTGAACTATATGTAATTACAGAATGGCACTATTATAAAACAAAACATGGCAACAAAGAAAAAAAGTATCTGACCCCCGTTCAAAAGTCTGTATACCCTTAGTTCTTAATACTGTGTATTGCCCCTTTAGCATCAACCGAGCTTTAATGAAGCTGCCAGTTGAACTGTGAGGCGTCTGTTTCTCAAACTTGACCCTAGTGTATTTGTCCTCTCGCTCAGTGGTGCACTGGGGCCTTGCACTCCTCTTTCTATTCTGGTTGGAGCCAGTTTGTACTGTTGAGTGAAGGGAGTTCTACACAACACTGTATGAGATTTACAATTTCTTAATGGCAATTTCTTAATGTGACTTCAAACTTTTAAGTGGTAGTGTACATTTTTACATTTTTTACTTTTTACCGCCATATTTGTTCCCAGCATTTTACACTATAATTCCTCACACACTATTGCTCTAATGTATACCAGTTTTAATAAATTCACTGTCTTTGTCCATGTATAGGCTTATTAAATCTCGAGAGACTGCTACGCCAGTTCCTTATTTCCAAGGAAACTCTATCAGTTCGCATGCTGGATGACAGCCAGGATCCTACACCCCTTCTCAAGGAGATTCGTGATGACAAGACTGCCACCATCATTGTGGATGCAAATGCAACAATGTCCCACATCATTTTGGAAAGGGTGAGTCTGTCTAATTTACGCATTTACAGTAACCCCTTGGAATGTCCTACTCAAGTAGAAAAAAAACATACTGAATTAGAAAAAAACTGAAAAGGAACCAGACAAGCCTAGCTCAGCCAGCCCACAATTAAAAGTGATAAATACTGTTGCCCTCATTGGACCCAGGTCTCCCACGTGAGGGGCAGTGTCCTCAACCACTACACCACTATGCTAAACTAATACGTTTGCCCTGTATTGATATAGCATCTCGACATTAGATAATCTTGTCATGCATTTACACCAAGCTAAATTTGAATATTTTGCTAGACACCATTAAGCATTGTGTTAAACTGACTAATGTTACTCAATAAGTTTAACTCCACCACAAATAGGATCAATAAAAAGTACAGTATTGCTATTGCCACTGGCCATTTTATCTCCTTATTATCCTACTAGTATCTACTAACTTTCTGCTTGGAATAGTCATAAAAAATTGAGCAATTGCTAGCGTGACTGAAAGTTAACGCTACACTGCCAAAGCTATTTCATTTCATGGCACAATAATTTTTCTTTCATTCGTGAATGACATTGCAACAATAACTATCAATATAGGTGTAGATAACTGACTTTTTCAGTGAAAAGACGAGAGAATCGTGAAGACCCCAAATTGTTTACTGCCGAAAGGGTTTTGAACTAGCCTATTACCCCAAAAAGCATGCACAGATGCATATTTAAAAAATCCACCAGAAAATCTCAGTTTAACCATAAACAGTTGTATTTTAGGCTTACTATAAGGTAGCTGAATGTTGTATCCAGCGAAGTGTTTGTCTATCCAGATCAAATCCTTATGCATAGATGGTTTTGACTGTGGTGGGATTCGAACATGTGACCTATTGTTTGAAGGTGTGCGTCTCTATCCACTAGGCTATTTAAGTCAGTCACTCACTCACCCAGTCACTCACTCACCCAGTCACCCACTCACCCAGTCACCCACTCACCCACTCACCCACTCACCCACTCACCCACTCACCCACTCACCCAGTCACCCACTCACCCACTCACCCACTCACCCACTCACCCACTCACCCACTCACCCACTCACCCACTCACCCACTCACCCACTCACCCACTCACTCACCCACTCACTCACCCACTCACTCACCCAGTCACTCACCCACTCACTCACCCAGTCACTCACTCAGTCACTCACCCAGTCACTCACCCACTCACCCAGTCACTCAGTCAATATTCTGGGCCAGCTCCTACGCCGTCTGGTAAACATGCTCAAAAGTTTTTTTTAAATCCTTAATGAAAGATTAAAAGTAACTGTGTTACTGCATTACTTTTATCCACTTGAATTAAGCTATTTCATTTAAGTTTTTTTATTGTACGCAGTTTATAAATAAAATATGGACATTGATGTGTAGCACATTTTGCTAAGGTCATCTGAAAAGTGTTAAACTTGATTGATGTTGTAATAATAGAAAAATAACATGAGGAAATTAATATATGATATTATACTATTAACATTTAAAGTAAAAGTAACTTACCGTGAGCATGAATCACCCTCATTCCCTTTCATTTCCTTACTTAGTCCTTATTTTTCTCAGTACCTCACCCATACAATGCAAAATGTCAAATTAGCTCTGGGGAAAACCAAACATTTAGAAAATACGATCAGCAAACCTTAGAGACCACCTTAGAGAAATAAATGGGGGGCTACATCATGTACAGCGCAGTATGTTGTGATAGATTGATATCCTTTATAGTGTATATGATATAGGTTCACAGTACATAAGGTTATGTAGTGTTCTCTCATGCATTTACATTGTAGTCATTTAGCTGGCGACCTTATCCAGAGACACATTTCTGACCTGGGGGACCAGGAAATCTAACCCACTACCTGTGACATTTTAAGCACCATGCTCTACTAACTGAGCTACATGGGCATGCAATGTAGATTTATTTCCAACTCTGTCATTATTTGTTATTATTTCCTTTTAAGTTGCAGGGAAATTCTTTGATGACCTTGAATGAAAGGTTGGGGAAAATGTTAGGGTTGGTTTATGAAGACCTAGTTTGCTATCACACATAATTCGGTAAGGTACAAGGTGTGGCGTGTGTCCATTAGGACCTGGAAACAATGTTTAGGTCGAGTATATCGGCCATGACAAAAACCTTAATGCTATTAGAATCAGGCTCACAGTGCAATTCGAGTGCAAATAATTTAGTCATACACATGGTATAAACAGCAGGTTTCAACCAATCCGCATTCAGGATTTCACTCACCTGGTTAATAATGATTTAATTGGACATTAACCGCATATCACTTCTTTTTGCAGTAAAATGTCAATGTGACCTTTCATTGGCGACTGATTTCACTAATAAAACCATATCTGAAGATAATAGAGTAAAAAATAAAGCAACAGAATAGAAGACTTTGTACCATTTCACATTTTTCTCTAATAGCAACATCAAGTTAATTATATGCGTGATAGAGCAAAAATACCTGCAATCCATTCTAAAGAGGTTTGATTAGATCGAAAGGTGACAGAAACACAAGTGAATGGCAAATTGCAGCATATGGCTGCGTTGTAATTATTACATCTCATTATTTCAGAACAGAGATGGGTGCATGGCTGCAGTGAAAGAGAAAATTACTGGAGAGAAATGGAGAAAGACACAGGCTATGTTTATACCTGGTTCTAGCATGTGTTAGACCGGTGAAGACTAAAATATGCATTGGAATCTGACTGTGAACTTTGAAGTTTAAATAGGCAAGTCCTTGTTAAAGTACAGGATGAAGAGCCCATTTTCGGGGGAAGGAAATAAGCAGGGTAAGACAGAAAACCTGGCTGTCACCTTTCGCTACCCATATGTTGCTCCAACCAAACACTGTCCCAAATGCTATCCCAAACACTGTCCCAAATGCTATCCCAAACACTGTCCCAAACGCTATCCCAAACACTGTCCCAAACGCTGTCCCAAACGCTGTCCCAAACGCTGTCCCAAACGCTGTCCCAAACGCTGTCCCAAACACTGTCCCAAACGGTTAACCCAAACGCTGTCCCAAATGGTTAACCCAAATAGTTAACCCAAACGCTGTCCCAAACACATACACAATCTCCTAAATGTTGAAATTGTTGTGTCCATTCTCCATGTCCATGTTTCAACCATACTTTGTCTTGGTGTTAGGTTCTGCTCCTATTGGAGCTCCTATCTTACTGGCATCACAGGATGATGTATATCATACAACTAATAACAATATCATCATCATCATTTTATCATTGATCTCAATCCCCATAGGGAATGAGCAAGGTACACAGTACCCGTGCCCCCCCCCATGAAATGGAAACACTGGACCAGACCGGTGGGGGCAGGGGTGGTGGGTGGATTCACACTTGCATGCTAGTAGACCAGCACACATCTGCCTGAATAAGTGAATGAGTGAATAACCTGGTGATTATAGTGAATATGAAATCTGATATTGTGATAGGAGTGAGCTGATATTACATCAGCTGTTATTATGATAGGAGTGATCCCTGCATTAGCTGTTATTATGATAGGAGTGATCCCTACATCAGCTGATATTATGATAGGAGTGATCCCTACATCAGCTGATATTATGATAGGAGTGATCCCTACATCAGCTGATATTATGATAGGAGTGATCCCTGCATCAGCTGTTATTATGATAGGAGTGATCCCTACATCAGCTGATATTGTGATAGGAGTGATCCCTACATCAGCTGATATTATGATAGGAGTGATCCCTACATCAGCTGATATTGTGATAGGAGTGATCCCTACATCAGCTGATATTATGATAGGAGTGATCCCTACATCAGCTGATATTATGATAGGAGTGATCCCTGCATCAGCTGATATTATGATAGGAGTGATCCCTGCATCAGCTGATATTGTGATAGGAGTGATCCCTGCATTAGCTGTTATTATGATAGGAGTGAT
>JACXGJ010015945.1:0-12888 GCA_016801105.1 Esox niger
TGAGAAGGAGAGGCATACAGAGGGTTGTTTAATTGAAGTGGAATGGAGGAGATCATTGGAAATGTTGGAAATGGGAAACACAATTGAATGGCCTGAAAGACACAGGCTTCTGGAGGTTAAAGGCTCCAGCTAATTGGGGGGTTGAAAGACAATTCTAGTATGGGGGGAGACCACAGTTTGGAGCACTATGTGTGGGTTGGATCTGGAATGTGGGGACGGAAACGGTCTGCATCCTGGAACAGAGAAGAAATGGACTGGGAATACGGCTGGGAAAGACCCACACCTTGGAGAGTACCAGACAGTAGTCCATATAGACTAAAAGTGGTCTTAATGTTTAATTAGCGCCAGCATAAGTACAAGAGGGGCGACGTTCAGTATCTCAGGCTTGGTGAGTGAACCAGTTCTAAATAAGTGCAGCTACGAATTTTGTTGAGCTATAGGAACTGCAGAGTGGCAACATAAAAAGTATTTGGGAGGATCGATCGCTAGGACCGTTACAGACTTAGGACGCATGTCATAAGACGGTGGAAATTGACTGATCTTGCAGTAGGGCAAGTTCAGCCTGGTACGTTACATTCCAGTGCCTGGTACACTGGGTTTGGTGTAATCCCTTCAAAGATGTAAAATATGAATAAAAAGATCCCAAGGCAAGTGTGAAATATCAAAGACCTTGGCACCGTCACCTGGTTAAAACTGAGAACTGATAATTAACAGGAGGTAAGCTGATCATGTGATCCCAGAGGTAAAAGCAGAGGAAAAAATACAATACAGATAACGGTTCATGTGTTTAGCATCAGGTCTACAATTACATTTAGTTGAGAGGTTCCAGAAAATATTGTGTGCAATGTCGTCTCACACCTGTCTTTGGTAAAGTCTCTCTGTCCCTCCCTCTCTCTCTCTCTCTCTCTCTCTCTCTCTCTCTCTCAGGTGACAATGGCGATGTTGAACATTCTTATCCTTCTCAGTTCTGTAGTTGCTTTGGGAGACTTCTCTGCTCTGGGCAACACAAGTAAGATGGAATCTACGACCTCTATTATTTATAGATTTTTTCATTCATCAAATCTGTTTTCTGTTTTATAAGGTTTTCTGAAGTGTGTTCTGTATGTTAACTGAGTGACCTAGTATAAAGTGGTTTTTATAATCCAAGGAGATTTGTAGATAAATTAATCTAGAATTGCCTAAAAACTCCTACATGCCCTGTGTGCCCCTTTCAGATGCATTTGAGAAACAAGAAGATTGGGGATGTGGTAGATCATGCCCCTCTGGTTGGACCAGGTACAACTCTCATTGTTACATCTACGTCAGCACTGCGAAGACATGGTCCCAAGCGGAGGTATCATGTTCACCCTGAATTTGAATTAAAAGCTAAGTGTTGTTTGTACTGAAAGCATTGCCAGTTCAGACAGGAAACCCTATGTGGTAAATGGCCAGTATCAGCTGACATTGGGTATTGCTCCTATCACAATAGCAGATTTCAGACTGACTGTTTACTCACCAAGTAACCCACTCCGTTCTGATGTGACTGGACACACTAGCACCCCTGTCTCCACCTGTTTGGTTCTGTGATTCCTTCTGTGGGGGGGATCAGTACTGTGTACTTTGCTCGTTGTCTATGGGGACTGCCATTAATAATATTATGCTGTTGATATTGTCATTCGGGATATCGTATACATGATCATGTGATGGCAGTGGGTTACCCCAGAAGAGCAGAACCTAACGCCAAGTCAGAGTGTTATTGTGCAATAAATGGTTCAACGAATACATGGCATTGTCTCTCTGAGTTATGTTTTATAACAATCCCTACTTGCCTGGTTTAACATACGGAGACACCTCTATAAATGCTCTATAAGTCAGGAATATAAATCTCATTAGATCTGATGGCACATATGTTATTGTAAATGTCTAGAGTGGACTACTAACTAATACCTACATTATATAATGCCTCGGTCCTTGTGTTCCTATTCCTCTAGCAATATTGTCTGTCCATTGGAGGAAACCTGGTGTCTATTCACAACGCTGGTGAGAATGAAGCTGTGAAAGATGTGGTGTTTACAGCAACTAATTCTAACCCCTCGACCTGGATTGGAGGATCAGATACTTATGAGGTAAAGCAAAGAAGGACAACTCCTGTTTCTGTCCCAATACTCACAGATAAATTGGAACTTTAAATATAAGGGTAACCAGAGATCTCCAATGAAGAAGTCAGATGATACAGATCAAATTAAAATAATGTCAACTACACTATCCATGGACACATAATGATAATAACTTATCATTTCTTTGATACTGAGATCCTATTTCCCACAGACCAAGGTGTGGTTCTGGAGTGACGGAACCAAATTTGAGTACAGTAACTGGGCGAGAAAAGAGCCCAATAATGCTGGAGGCAAAGAGCATTGTGGTGAAATAAATTTTAAAGGTACAGAAAACCCACTATCATATCACAGATGTGTACATCTTAGTTGTCTTGGGAATAACAATTATTTCTGTTTCTCAAGGAGATGGATACTGGAACGATATAAGCTGTGAATTACGCAGGCCTTGTGTGTGCAAACTCAGACAACAGTAAATCCAGCAAAACACCAACAAATGCAACTCAACTGTGTCAATTATGAACACTTTATGCTGAAGGCAAATTCTTTGTTAAGTTGCTTACTTGCTGTGAATGGAAAGTTACAAAATGTTGACTAATGGTTTTGAGGTTTGATGTTAATAAAACTAGTGAATGCATACTGTGTCTCAAAATCAAATCAATCAGGTGCAAGCAAGGGCATAGGAGTGACACTGATATTGGAGGGGCCTTTGACTACAGTGTCTATTTAATAAATAGTTCTGTAAATTTGATTTTCTAGTTTAGATTTTCCTTGCCTATTATATTGTTACATATAGACACGCTCGGGTTAAAAGAGACATTGGCATTATTGCCTAATGCAGGTTTTTTTCTGGCTTTTTTTCAGTAAGCATGATTGGTCCGCATACAGTAGAGGCAATTAGTAACATTATGAGTGAAATCTATGCATTTTCTTGTTATTTCTGAGCATTTGCTAAACAAAAATGTATCTCATGCTTGAATATATAAAATCGCATTAACAAAACTAGTTACAAATAATCAATGTATTACCATATTGGAAGGAGCGAGGGGAGGTGAGTTTGAGGGACAGGGGTGTGGGGTGGGGAGAGGCTGTCAGTTGCAGAGGTCACATCCTGCTTCAGAGCATTTCATTCTCCTCTTTTTATTAACTTAACAAAGGGATCTGACAAGGCCAAGGTAGGCTATAGGACTGGACGATTTGACCTAAAATCTAAATCACTAATAATTTTATATTTGACCTCGATTACGATTAATAAATGATTTAGATTGTTTTGCTTTGTTTTGTAATCTGATGTTTACATTGTAGCATTGTAATATCATGCACATTGTAACATTAAGAAAAGTTCTATATGAACCGTTTTTTATTGTTGCCACAGTATTTAGTGTGCAGAAGAAAAATAATATTTATATAGCACCTTTTTAACAAAGTGCTGAACAAGAACATCAGCACAGCAAAGAAAATGAGAATAAAAAAGTAATATAAAAAGATAGACATGATCATTTATGACACATAGAAATTAACACAGAAAAAATATATCAGCCACTCACCACCAAGATATCCCCGATTAGAGCATCTGTTGCACAGCTTCCATTCATTGTGAATGTAGTGCAAAGGCTCAAGTACGGATACATCATCCTATCAGATGTGGCTGCAAAGTGATTAAGAGCCTTCATTTCAGCAGCTACATGTTTTCTACATGTTGGGCAGCGCAATTTAGGACAAAAATTGTTGCGTTGGCAAATTGTCTCCAAACGACGGGCGCAACGTTTTTCTTTGGGACAAGATAATCAGTTGACTTGGCGTTTGAGTTTTCATTGTTGTTTCCATGCCGCTGACTGGACGGGCGGAGTTACGTGACTACATTCGCGGTAGTGTGTTAAGTGGAAAGTATTAACATGATTAAAAAAACAAAATAACCGACATTGGAAAGTTACGTTGGTTGGAGGATCTCATTGTTGTTTGATAAATTGCTATTAAACATATTCGGGGAGGATTTGAAACCCAATTAGAAGTTTTCATTGTGGCGCTGGTGATTTACATTCGGGGGTGCCAAAAATCCTCTATGCGGGAAAAACCCTGAAAAGGAAGTGCAAATATGACCAGTTCTAACTTCAGTTTCACTCGGAGGTAGTCTGGTTGAAAATAATGGGGGCGATAGTTTTTTTCCACCATGCAGGCTCGAAATCCTCAAGCGTTTTGGGAGTGACAGATGAGAGTGGGGAGCAATAAATTATTGTCACAGTAAAAGAGGAACATGAAGTGTTTTGGATTAAATATGAAGAGGAGAGTGTCGCAAAATTCAAAGATTTACCAGTGAATCGGGAGGATTTAACAGTGAAAGAGGAGGATATTCATGTCACAGTGAAAGGAGAGAAATACGCTTTCTGGAAGGATATTGAGGTTTTTGGATTGAAAGTGGAGATTGATGAAGGAAATGGGGAAATAGTGCGTGTCACAGTGGAAGACAAACATGAGGGGAGTATGGATAAGATTGAAGATCTAATTCACATTAGCAGTGAGTTGTGGGGCGAATGTTGACGCTAGACTTATACGCTTAATTGGGTTGCAGTTTAGAGGAAAAAACAGGATTTGAAAGAATAAAATACCTATCTCCTAGTTTAGAGGAGAGTTCCAGGCAAGGAAGCAGTGTTCTGCATTTTGATCCCTCGTTCAAAGCCGATGGTATCTAGGAAGATACTCTCGGTATGCCCTGGTGGCATAAACTGAGGGTGGTTTTCTCCTACGAATGTGTCATTAAGAAAAAACACATCCCAGAAGCGGTGGGGAAAACCCCATTGCAAAAAGATAAGGTTAGAATTTCTTGCTGCAGGACCTGAAAATTGCATTGCTTTAGCCGGTCGAAATGTCCTTCAATTTGCTTCTTGTTATAGAGAGTGCAATGTGTGATGGAACAATTATTACTTAACTAAGACTTCTTCTACCTCACTGCTTTCTTTTCTCGCTAAACGTTGTCTGCTTTTAGTGAAGTCACTGTTAAATCCAGATTGCCAAGACATTTACACGCGGTGGTCGACGTAACTGTTCCTTCACTAATTGGTCTATTGCTTGTATAATATCCTAGTCTATTTATTGTCGATATGCACAGAAACTGAGAATGCATTGCAACATTACTGATAGATGGGCATAGTCAGACGTGACTGCGGGATTGACTATAACATGCGCTTTTGGTCTTCGCAAGACGTAGGTGTTCCCTTTTTTCATTAAATACGTCAGCGTATCTGTTATTATTCCCAAGGAGACTGCTTGAACAGAGCAGCCAAGGTCTACATGGCAATACTTGCTGTGCATTGGATTCCGACTTCAGATAGTGTCCCTGTGAGACCCTGAGTCGTTAGGAAAGCAGCTAGTATTTCGCGTGAAGCTGCCCCTGAACGCCCCTTAGTGGTGATACTCAACTGCAGTGATTGGTCCGTATTCTGTATTGTAAACGCTAGAGGTATTTGATGATTAAAGAATATCGTTTAGACAGTTTTTAGGACTGTCCTTTGACTTGTTGAGGAGAATGTCCCGTTGGTCATAGGGTTCTCATGCATATAGACTAGCTACCAGGCCACAAGCAAGTTGTTTTGCAGCCTATGTTGAGTGCGATTAAGTAATAAACAATAAAACGTCGGTGACCTGTTAGTAACGGGTATTGGTCTTCTTCATATTAATTCTTCACCCGCTCATCCGTTAACGGGTCGCGGGGGCAGCAGCTCCAGCGAGGGACCCCAAACCTCTGGTATTGTGTGTCTGGTGCATTATAGCGACAATGTCATTTATGTAAATTATCACCTAAAAATGTATCTTAATCTAAAATAATATAATTTTAATGTTGGGAAAAATAGAATGCAAATATAAATAGAATGCAATAATGTGCAAATCATTTATCCCAATATTTAATATTTAATAAAAAATAGTACAAAGACAACAGATGTTGAACATAAGGAATTTTATAATTTTTGGGAGAATACATGCCCATTTTGAATTTGATACCAGCAACACATTTAAAAAAGTTGGGACAGGGACTTGTTTACCACTGAGTTGAATCTCCTCTTCTTTTAACAACACTCTGTAAGCGTTTGGGAACTGATGAGACCAATTGCCATAGTTTTGTAAGTGAAATGTTTTCTCATTCTTGCTTGATATAGGATTTCAGCTGCTAAACTGTTTGTGGTCTCCTTTGTTGTGTTTTTTTAAATCATAATGCGCCAAATGTTTTCAGTGGGTGACAGGTCTGGAGTGCAGGCAGGCCAGTTTAGCACCCAGACTCTTTTACTTCAGAGCCATGCTGAAATAATATGTGCAGAATGTTGTTTGGCATTGTTCAGCTGAAATAGACAAAGTCTGGATGGTGGCATATGTTGCTCCTAAAGCTGTATATATTGATCAGCATTTATGGTTCCTTCACAGATGTGCAGGTCATCCATGCCATATGCACTAATGCAATATACTGTATATGCACAAGATCCAGAACCACCGCCACTATTTTCAGATGAACTGAGGTGAAGTGGTCTGAAGAATCATGGACACTGCATCCTCTGGACTAAAGAGGAGCGGGACCATCCGGCTTGATTTCACTGCTGTTCCAAAGCCAGAATCCAGAAGGTCAAACTACAAACCAACAACAAGATGTTGGGTTTCCAAGTCTCATTGATGGGCAACAAAGGCTGTCCTGTCTGGTTATCACAGGCAAGACAGGCCCATCGAGGCTGGCAGGTGCCACATTGACATATTTGGCCAATCTGACAAGTGTACATAAGAGTAGTTTGTAAGACTGGAAGTTTGTAACTATGTTTTTTGAAGTAGACCCACTTTGTATCTCCCTTTTGAGAATAATATTGTTAATGTAGCAAATTAAAAACTGAATTAGTATTTTGAGCTGTAATTTTGGTTCTTTCTTGTGTCTCATTCCCTTTCAGATGTGAACACTGAATGTTTTCGGTTGCAGATCCTGTCTTGTTCCAGGTGTCCATCCTCCACTTCTCAGCTCAACTTCCATTATCCCATGAAGAGATGTCACTATGAAAGTACATCAGACATCTGAGGAGTAGAGAGATCAGAGCAGGAAGTCCCATGTTCTCCAAGAGCTCCCAACACCATGAAAATACCTCAGGTTCCTCCAACCCACTGACCACTCTAAAACAGAGTGAAGCGGACAATACAAGACCTCACCACTGCTTTCAGTGTGGGAAGAAATTTACAAGAATGGATCATCTCCGAATACACCAACGCACTCACACATGTGAGAAGCATTATCACTCTTCCCAGTGTGGGAAGACTTTCTCTCAAGAGTGAAATCTCAGAAGGCACCAGTTCACTCATGCTAAAGAGAAGCTATATTGCTGCTCCCAGTGTGGGATTAACTTTAATCATCCTGGACACTTAAAGATACACCAACATGTTCACACAGGAGAGAAACCGTACCATTGCTCGTATTGTGGAAAGAACTTAAGTTATTCTGGAGATTTAACGATACACAGGCGCATTCACTCAGGAGAGGAACCATATCACTGCTCGTATTGTGGAAAGAGTTTTGCTCATTCTGGTAATTTAAAAAAGCACATGCGTAGTCACACAGGAGAGAAACCATACCACTGCTCCCAGTGTGGAAAGAGCTTTAGCCAGCTGAAGCATCTAACAAGACACCAGCGCATACACACAGGAGAGAAGCCCTACTACTGCCCCCAGTGCGGGAAATGTTTTATTACAGAGGCTAATCTTAGATCTCACCAATGCATACACACAGGGGAGAAACCGTTTCACTGCTCCCAGTGTGGGAAGACTTTCAGTGAGATACAGCACCTAACCAAACACCAACGCACTCATACAGGAGAGAAGCTGTACCACTGTGCTAAAAGTAAGAATAATTTTGTCATTCAAATAGGCAGAAGACTCACAGATGTTTGTCACGGTCCTGGCCTGCTGGGGCTGTTTCGTTCCATGTTTTCTGTTTGTCTGTGATCTGTCATGTCCTTGTTTCAGTTGATCAGTGTATTTCGTTCACCTGTGTTTTGCCGGGCTTGTTATGGTAGAGCTTGTGTAAGCAGTTGAATTCGACCTGGCGTTTCGATCCACAGATTGCTGCCAACCGGCGGATGACCATGCAGCCTCCATCTGCATGCATTGTTGAGATCAACATGAAGGGACTGAAGATCATAGTGCAAGATGAATGCAGGACCTCAGAAATTGTAGGTACACTACAAACACACCTATATCTGTTATCGATGCTTTGAAATAATGTACATTATCTATACTTTAAGGTAGTACTGAACGCTCACTGTAAATGGTTTGTGGATGTGTTCAAGACTCATGTAACTACTCAGAATT
Source organism: Esox niger (assembly GCA_016801105.1). Classification (NCBI taxonomy): domain Eukaryota; kingdom Metazoa; phylum Chordata; class Actinopteri; order Esociformes; family Esocidae; genus Esox; species Esox niger. The sequence goes on from JACXGJ010015945.1 coordinate 8,424, forward strand.
TTCTGTTCAGGACCAAGTTCAAAAATTGGTTGTAGTCCTAAATAAACCAATTCAACTCTGGAATACTCCTCTAGACCTTGGTGCTACTGTGTGACCAGTACTGACCAGACAAAACAGGCGTTTACTGGAAATAGCAGCCTTGGAGCAGGGTGGACAGCATTGTCCTTGTGGAAAACTGTGGTTTGTGACATAGCCCCTTTAACATAATGGCCACTCTGTCTTAAGACTGTTTAATCCTTCACACTTGTGTCACGATAAGGGTTTCTATGGGACTGGCTTACTGCATGTGCAAGCCCACAGACATCAAGAACTAGACAAAAATGATGTTAAGTTTATGCTTAGTGATGTAGGATGTTAGGATGGGTGTCAGTCTCTTGTCATGTCTATCTTGAGCACAAACTAGCTAGCGTCTAGGATGGATTGGCCATTACATACTGTACAGTCATTTCTATTTTAAATACAGCATTGTGGCATAAGACTTGACACCAAAAGGATGTTTGTAAACATTAACTGTTACATAAAACAATTAAAACATTTAGGGGTAAAAGATGAAATCAAGTACACCACCTAATAGCACATACAACATGAAATACCTGCAAATGTCTGAATACACTCACTCATGTTAAAGGGCTAGTATATCCTTGGTCTCTGACATCCTATACCAGTGTGAGATGTTCAAGAACTGATGTTCACCTGTCTCCATGCATGTGTCTGCAGGGGGACAGGTGCTTTCACTTTTTTCAGCTTAAGAACATCTCCTTTTGTGGCTGTCACCCAAAACATAACAAGTGAGTAACTGACATACTGTACTAAAGATGAACTAAAAAAAATCATTTCTCAACGAGGAATTACAGATGCATTGAGTTACTTAGCCAAAACCTATACTTCAGAAAGGGGGAAAAACATTTGGAAAGGCTGGAGATGAACATGGGATTTCAGAGAGATGTAGTATATCACAAGGGTGGAAACACCAGCATTCAACAGCTGTGGAATAGAAGAGCATTTTGGACCATGTCTCTCCCATACTTTGCAAGTATTTGGGATTTATTACTAAACATCCTGACCATCAGAGGTTTGCTTGTCATGTCTTCATGTCAGATGACTCCATGATGCCTCTGGCTGAATCTGTTGGGTAAGCTTTCATTTCATCCTGGAATGATCCCCTTTAATCTTTAGTGTGCATTAATCATACTCTTTGTGATTTTAAATAGTTATATTCACACATACCAACTATGTTTTGTAACTAACCCCTATTTTGTTATTCCTTTATATACAGGAAAGCCTTCAAACTGTACTACAAGGAAACTGTGGGCTACTCATGCCCAACAGAGGACATCTTTATTGAATAAACTTCTCTCAGAATAATATTTCTCCAATAATGTGTCATGAAACAACTTGCATGATGAGTTTTAAACTGCATTGAATAGTGACACTTTGGCCGCCTCCTAGAATAAATGTTTACATTATGCCTGTAAACAAACGTTTTGTTCCCTTACCCAGCCACACTGTTCAACTTGGTGCAGCTTTAAATTTACCTTCATGTTTTCACAGCACAAACGTGTCTACAGAAATAACCGTGTATCGCTTGGAATTCTGTCCAAAAGCGCATACTTCGCACAAAGGTTCATGGCCGAACGTTCAGTACTGTTACCTGTGCAGCGAAAATAACTGGTACTACAGACAGAGTAGTTTCAAGTAGTTTATTTTACATTTTTATGTATTATTCAGAGAAGCTTAAAGCAGCATTTAGGGTTAACATTCTTACTTAAGGACGGAATGACAGAGATTTTAATGTGTTCGGCTCAGTGATTCAATCTGGCAAGCTTTTGGTTACTGGTCAAATGCAGGTATAGCTCAATTCCATTTAAATTCCTGTCAATTCAGAAACTAAAACAGAATTTCATTTTAATTCAAGTTGTTCATTGCAAAGTCTAGGAAATAGTTTGTCACGTCCCCGCCTCCGCGAGCGCGCAGCAGAGGGCGCCCGCGCTCCTGAGTGTCTGTGCAAACCAACTCACACACCTGTCACCAATCACCACTCACACACCTGTCCCCATTCACCTCATCAACACACAAACAAATACACCTCCCTGCCACTTCTCCCCTGCCGGATCAATGGTTTACGTTAGCATACCACATCTCGCAATCACATCGAACAGACCTTCCGTGTACCGACTTATCGCCCGTCCCCGACCACTCTGCCTGAGCCCTGCCTGTACGTCTGTTTTCTGCCGGAATTGCGATCCCTTGCCTGTCCCCGATTACTCTGCCCGTCCCTCGACTGTGCTTCTGCCGCCCGCTCGTGTACCGACCATCCGCCTGTCCCTGACTACTCTGCCTGCCACTCGTCTGTTCCTTCGCCGCCAGTCGGTGAGACGCCTCACCTCCCGTCCCCGTACACTCTACCTGCCCGCTCCCCTCTTGCGCCCTGTCCGCACTTGGATCCTTACCTGCTGCCTTGACATAGTTGGATTGGAATTTCAGTGTACGTCCTAATTTGCCTGGAATTGAAATGGAATTAAACCCCACCCTGGGCACAGGTTTATACCACCATCTGTGGCCCTTAATATTATAAATGTAATTGTGATCTATTGGTTAAACTCAACATCCCAGGTAAAATCAAGACAGTAATTGTTTTTCTTTATCTGGCTTTACAAGCTTTTCCAAATGTTCTGATTTTGCTGTCAAGTGCAAATCATGTCTTTGTAAAGAGGAAACAGATGAGTGTCTGTCCTTGGACCGCTTCAAATCACATTGTTTGACTTCCGATTCAGTTAGTATGTATGCATCTTGAAGAGTTTATTAATTGATTATTGATCCCCATCGCGCCACAAAAGGGTTTAAATCAGATCCAATGGGTTCACATTGCATTCTCACCAATTACCTCTGTCAAAAAAACAACCAGGGCCTATTCTGTCTGACAATACCAAAAAAGTGATTTTTCTGTTACATGTTAAGAGGAATTTAATAATTAATATCTATTGGTGGGTAACCAGGTGTATGCAAGGATGTCATTCAACAATGACATGCCCACATTCCATGGGCTCAATTCAGTCAAACCCACATTGTAGTATTTACGCTGTAGCTCTTTCCAGTGGTCAGAGTAACTCACTGGTCCGTGGTACCACAGCTATTACCAGGTTGTTCCCCGCCACAGCTACGCCGTCACTGTTCAGAAATACAAACGTCTGGGCACGGAGGAATATTGTAAATAAAGAGTGTCAACATTGCTATCATGGGGTTTGATGAATTCCAGACTATATTTAGAACACTAACTGAAAGACGCTTAAAAATGATAATCTGTAGACACAAAGTATCAAGTATTGAATATTCTTCCTGCTGTAACTTGGAAACAACACCGTTGGCCAAAATTGTAAAGTGGAATTACTGTGTAAGGAGTAGTAAAAGTATGATCTTGGAATCACAGCGGTCTTTCCACTTTAAATGTAATCTGGAAGGCACATGTTCTATAAATCATATATTCAAACCAAATATAGTGCCTATTTTCTAACTATTGTGATTACTGTATACAGTATGTATTTCCATTTTGTTTGTTCTCCTGGCACTGTGGGACAGATGTACACCTGTACAATATAAATATGTTGTTTGTAAATTTAATGTCATACAGAATGTTTGATCAAACCCAACATGTATTGCATGATATCAATGTCAAAAATACAAAGTAGAGAAAGAGACACATGGTGTCAATTATTGTCATTAAAAGTGAAGGTGTTTACATCCTCTCTGATAGGTATCATGTATATTTTTCTTGATGAAGTGATGGAGACCACTCCTTGACCAGGCAGTAATATGACAATATGGCCACTGATGACATTGGTAATGTGTAGTTGAATGTCCTTAAGTACGCTGTATATTAAAGTGAACAGAATATTGCACCTGCTGTTCTAAATTATGCAGAAATTCTTCCAATAACATGAAGCTTTTACAACTATCAGAAGAAGATAATCAAATTACCAACTTGTCGCCTTCCAGGTGGCAGTTGAATGTATGTATCAGCAGTTTGAGCCAAGAGGACAATCAATCAAGCCACTTTAAAAAGTGTTTGTTTTTTCCCAGTCACCAGCCACAATTAAAATATACATTTAGGGCCAAATTCACACAACATAACTGCCCAGTTTCCATTATCCTTATGTAAATAATGATTTTGAGTGGAATTGTTATCCACCCTAAAAATGATAAACAGCATATAAAACAGCAGTTCTACCTGTTGGAACCATGTTCAGGTGTGGTTATAAATTCAGATCTTTCAAGACTGATGGTTTATATAGCAGGTTAGGGGGATTAACACAGCAGGTTAGGCTGACAGGCATCTGAATGCTCCGCCACGCCCATGTTAGCTGCTACTCCACTTGGAATCTGGATCTGAACACCAACAGAGGACTACCTGGTTGCCAAAATTACTGAGCCACGGATTTGTCACAAAACAAATTCCATCTGAAAACTC
>JACXGJ010015946.1:0-12887 GCA_016801105.1 Esox niger
GGGCAAGTAGCCTATATCTTACTGGACGGACCAGTATAAGCTGGTACATGCCTGTTTTGTTTCGTTGTCATCCGTTTGGTTTTTAATTAATTTGACCCTGCTTCCAGGGAGTTGCCATACATGTATAGCCTATGTGAGAGAGATCCGTAGGGACAGAAAACGCTGAAAAATTCCAATTTTCACCACAACGTGTCACTCTCCTCTTTGCCTTGTGCTCAAACACATGACGTGAACAAAGAACTTAATCGAAACAAACCAGCCGGCCTGTTGTTCATTCTAATACAAAGCCATGTACCCTGACACTTCGACGATTTCGATTACATTTGCTTGCTTGTACAAATGTGCGATGTTCATTGACACTCAAATAAAATTGTAAAAACAAAAGTTGTCGAATTTTTATTTATAGTGAGCACAATATGCTATTTATTCCTGTCAGAATATTTCTGAGTAAGCTAACGCCTGGGTAAATCACATGACAAAAGACTCGGTACTGCCGTGATCACATGAGACGTTCTCAATCACAACCGGATCACTTATCATCACCGACCAATGATGAGTTGGCTTGAATGCCCGGAGAGTTTCATATTTTATCAGCCGTTTAAGCATGCCTTTTCATATTCATAACAAGCGGAGCCTGCTGCAGAGGGTATGACCAATGTCATTGTGCGTGGCCCTTGTCATTTATGAGCTCAGGCTCAAATACGATGAAACCTGCCGTATTCATTCCATTGGGAGTTGCAAATGCTTCATAGATAAAATGCGCCGTTATTGTAAAATATACTACTCGAACTTCATAAATATGCACATAAACCCCCTGTAGGTCCCCGCATCTCTGTGGTAGATTTATAGAAAGATTAAGCTGGTTTTGAATGTGATCTCACGCTACAGCTACTCAGTCTACCATTCTATCAGGATCTGCTTTCCGCGATTCTTGGGAATGCAGATTTTTGCGCTTATTTAACTAAGCATTTATTTGTTTCACTATGTTTTTTGTCAACGTTTATACTCTATTAAACAATAGTTATTTAAAGATTTGATTAATTTGTTTCTCCTCAAGACTACATGTTACTCCATTCTATTTGCTAGATACATAATTATTCCACTCGTTGCCTTACAGATTAGGCTGTGCATTTGTAATTTAAACTGAAGATTTGTCAGAAGGACTCTTATTTATTATCGTATCTGTTCAAGTGCCCTTTGATCTTTTACATAACCCTCAAAACTATTATAAGATGAAAGTCAAAGAGCTCTCTGAAAGATTTTTGCTCTGTTATATTGAATGAAAGCGTTGGCACAGATAAAAGCATTTGGTATGTGCGTGGCATGAAATAGATCAAATGTTTTCAACATTACATCTGGCATTCATAGTTTTTCTACCAATCAATACAATCAAACTGAGCAATGTCACTGAAGAACAGTTCAAACGTACGGTCCAGCCAAAACTCACCTAAAGCTGCCTGATGCATCTTATATTGATCCAAGTATTATTAGCATATTGTTTTCACATGTAATTAATGCTTCATTTTAGGGAAGCCATTTTTTCTTCTGTGTACTACAAATGATCTAAACATTGTAGGGAGGCCATCTGTTGACATAGTGGAACAATTACAGGTTTGTTGGGCTGAACCCATCACTATGTACATTCAGTGTAGGAGTGACACCAGTTTCATGAACTGGTGTCACTCCTACCTTAGTCCAATCACATGTTGTGCATTCTCGTGGTGTTCGTTTTCTTTCAAATCATCCAAACCCTTTGATATCCAAAGTCATCCAATTCAATTTGACCTGATGTCAGTCTCCACTGGGAAACACCTTAGAAATTGTGTTTCTTTTGAACCTCACTATTGAGGACAGACTTGTGAGATCTGGGGCAATCGTGAGAACATTTGTGGCACCCAGACAAATTCAGTTATGTAATGAGAACACTTTGATTCCTGGTTGATACAAATAATTGACTCATGACAATGTAATTTGGGTAGCATACAATTACGAGAAGGAATATATTTACGGTGAATTCATCAAACGTGAAAGGACCCTGGACTAAAGTCCAAAAATGAAAAACAAAACCTCTTAATGTAGACCCCGGAAGTTGACTGAAGGACATTAGGGTTTTACCACAAGCAAGTTTAGGTTCTCTCCCTACTTCGGATGACAGAACCTGTCCAACTTAACACTGGCAGGACACAGTACCTCTTGTCATGCTTAACACTGGCAGGACACAGTACCTCCTGTCATGCTTAACACTGGCAGGACACAGTACCTCTTGTCATGCTTAACACTGGCAGGACACAGTACCTCTTGTCATGCTTAACACTGGCAGGACACAGTACCTCTTGTCATGCTTAACACTGGCTGTGCAAAACACCTCCTGTCCAACCGAACACTGACAGTACACAGTACCTCCTGTCTTTGAAGGAGTCTATGGTTGTATGATTGCCTCCATGTCAGATCCAGACATTCACTGTGGCTGATGCCCAGTGAAGGGGGGCACCTAGGTCATCACAATGAGGGAACAATGATGTCGATGTGATGGCCAACTGCCATCTGCTAATTGCACCTCACTTTTCAGGTACAAATACAACTCAAACTGGATTTCATCAGGAGAACTGGCAAATGACTTGCAAGGGAAGCGCGTTTTCCTAGTTCTCTGAATCGACTCACAATGTGTTAGCATGATGAACGGCCTCATAAATCCATGCTGTTTCTTCTCAGAACCTTCTTGAATGAGTATTACATGTGTGATGCAGCCAACCAGAGTCATTCTTCTAGCATTACTTTCACGCCCTTGATGTGTTGTTTGTCTTTTCAGGGTTTTAGATATTTGTCTGTGGTGTTTTTATATCTTGAAGTTGAATGCCTTTTGGGTGGTTATGAAAATAATGACACAATCCCAAGCTTAAACTTTTCCCCAACGCTTACTTAGAAACCTAATTTAAACTTAATTTTAACAAGCATTTATTTGGGTTTTGGTTGGTTTATTGATACTATCAATATCTGCAGAGCATCTACAGGTGGTAATCTCAAATAAATGTTTGGAAATAAATGGTCACATCCTGGCACGGTCTGACACCTTCTCCTCCATCAATGGGAGCATGGACACCTGTTTGTTTTTACGGACCTCACCTGTGTTCCTGACCACGGTCCGCGGTCTCACGGTCTCTTGTATCTTGTCAGTCATTGTTTTGGACACATTCCTTTTTGTAACATTGTTCAGGTCATGTCTTTTTTAGTTTTGGAATGTCTTTGTTATTTTTATTAAATATCCTCAGTTCACCCTGCACCTGTGTCTAGCCTCACACCACCAACATTACATAGAGCAGATGAATAATTGACCAAAAATTAGGATTTGTTCTATTCATATTCCTTTAATTTAATCTGACAGCCAGGATCCAGGTAGATCTTTGTATTTTAAACAGGCCCAGAATGTCAAGTTGTGCCGCGCATACAACTACTAATTGGTTTTCACTATTACCAAAAAGTAGGTCTGCAAGCTTTGGTTCCAATGATCTTGGGTATCAGTCATTCACCGATAGATTCAAACCAACATGTAGTTACAATTTTTACAGTGCCCCGTGAAAATGATGGGTTCTATTGGAAAATATTCAAATCTATTCAAATCTAATAAAAGTGTCTTCCCATTGATATATATTTTTTACAAATTCACTTGAGTCGTTAAGGAACCTAACGTGATCGTCAATGACTTCCAGTTTCACTGGAGTATAAGAATGAGCTTTTACATGTAAAACTCCTCTTCAGGAGGGTCTGCGATTCAATGTAGTCTGGCTCAGGGGTGTGTGTGTGAATGACAAGTCACTATATTGACAAACTATCCTAACTGTCCTTGCCTGGGGGACTGCCATTTTTCCACAGGGATTTCTGAGTTACTGGTCCATCTCGTTTGGATTTAGCCCAAGCAAAAGCTAAACTCTCACATGTTGTTAAAGATATTAATCCTTTATCTTTCTTACTGTCTTGTGAAACAAAAGTTTATTTTCCCTAACCTACACCGTGAAAGTTATTCACCAGTGATGCAGTGTACCTTTATATGAATATGAGAAAAATAGATTGTTTTGTGGATATGTTTCTGTGAATACCGCGGTTCCAGTCTACCTGAATAGCCCCAGTCTCACCCGCCTCATCAACCTAGTACACACGAGAAAAGACATACCTTATACTGTGATCACAGTGAATTGTCATTATATTTGACCGCATTCACCTTGATGTACACTTGACGCTGCATTGCAGTGCAGAAGACAGAGAGCAACAGGAGACATGTTTTGCCATGTTCTGGTTCTGTTTGGACCCCAGTAATATCTGCTTCCAAGCTGCTGCCTTATTAAATAGATAGAAATACATACTAATGAAACACATTGCCCTCTGAAAACCCACATTATGAATCAAACACATGTTAGCCTTTTCATTCAGGGACAAAGTGTATGGCCCATTACTGGTGGTCATATTCATTAATACAGTCGGATGCTTACTGAAGCGATTCAGACCAAGGAGACCATCTGGGATTGGAACCTCTATCCTCTCCACCACTCCTTGAACTGCTGACTAAGGTGTTTTGGAAACTCACTCTTCCAGGGATGGGATCATGTATAGATGTCTTCAAGCTGTAAGAACACTAGATTAAAAAAAATGCCTTAATGTTATCCTGCATAGGTTTAGTAATGCCACTTAGGTCAGAAATGGATAAGGCTACTTATATATAGGTGTAATGTAGCTACCTCACTCAGTAACATTTGTTGGGCATTGCAATGGTAGGTATGACCGGTGTATTAAATAAGTTGATTCTCTCGAATACTCTAACGTCCATAGCCAATGGGTGTTCGTGGATATTCCTCTGCGTTAGCCTATGCAGACTCCAGCAGAAGAATTTGCATGCGCTGCACAATGGACCTACACCCAACATACTATTTTTGGACGCTTATACAGAGGCGGAAAAGTTCCCCGGTATCTAAAGCGCAAAGGTTGCTCAACTCTCGCGCATCGGTTGAATATCGCCTTCAATGCTCCAGAAAATAGAAAGTCTAAATTGCACCTTTATTGGAGTAGAAGTGCCAAACTCTCGCGCTGTGCGCACTGGTGCATTCCTATAGTGATGGAGATCCGACTGACTTTACCTGAGGTGAAGAGGAATATTTCGGACAATTGATTCTGCCGATTTCAGGCGTATTTGACAATTGCTTTACCAACACACGTATTGTTTTAAGATACTTTCAAAGAATTAGAAGAAATATGTTGTGAGCGTGGAGAAATGAAGATGGAATCACTCATGAGGTTTGTGACCCCTTTGTTTTGTTGTTATATGTTACCCTTTAAATATTTTTGTATGCACCATTTCGGATACATTTTAGGTATAATTTGCTCGATCATCTACGGAGGCAATGGTAGCCTGTATTATTAATCAGAAAGCAGTTAATATATTATGCTGTTTGTTGGTAACGGGCCATTATGCCGTCTAATTCATTTTCATTTTCTAGTCAGAAAAGAGAAAGAAAGGTTTGAAAATGCATTTTTCAGCAGCTTGTTAACTCAAGGTCAAGGGTCTTGTCCAATTTCTTACAAACAATGGCGGCGACATATTAAAATAAGTGACATACAAACAAAGCAAAAACTGTGAAAAACAAAGTTTGTTTGTTTGTTTGTTTGTTTGTTGAGCCTGGATCATCATCATAGAGAGGGAAATGATGGTTTTGTAATTCTTCTCACATATGCTCTTCTCATGTTTTTCAATTCAAAACCTTTAAACAAACAGGAGTTTTACTTTTAAATTCTAAACATGTATTCAAAGGATTAAGGTTTACCAACCGGTTTGAAGAGTCACAGACAGAAGCAGTGACTCTAATAATTTAATAAAACCCAACAGGCGTGTAGGGCTTCATTAAGGCCAGATTACTGACACGGATGTGATGGGGCTGCAATGAAACAATAAGGATGACAGCAGGCGATGCTTTCAATATCACTGAATAATTCAGAATCAGATTTATTCGCCAGGTATGTGTTCATATACGAGGAATTTGACTCTGGATTATACAGACTCACAATGTGTTTACTCATACAATACTTAAACAAAGGACACTCAACAAGAGTCACCGACTGCAATATACAGTACACATAAATACACATAATAAACCAAACAACATCATAGTAAGACTGATGAGACAGTAGTGCAATGAGCAGAGTATAAAGGGGGCTGGAAATACCGTTCTCACTGATTCCCTGAGCACTCCTGCCACCCTGTGGAGAGAGGATGTGATCCTGAAGAGGGTATCTACTCATTGGGCAGTAAATACATTTTGGTTAATAACACCAAAAATATGCATGTGCTGTGTCGTAATTGACTTAAATCAATATTTTGTCACATCAATTAAAAAAATCTAAACATTTTTTCTTTTACATGTGATCCCTAATAAAGAGATTCAAGTATCTGCACTGGACTGAGGACAAAACGCATGTACCATAATGAGGAAGAGGAGTATATGTCAGAAAGTCTGGAGCTGAAATGCTGAACTGCATGTCAGAACCTTCAGAATGGAGACTGACAGGATGTTTTTGTGATCCTTCTTAGTATTGTGGCCGTCCTCACTGCTTTGTTGAATGGCGGCGTTATATTAGCGATTGTGAACACCAAAAAACTCCATCTCCCCGCCAACTACCTGATCTGCTCCCTAGCCGTCACTGACTTCCTGGTGTCCATCCTGGTGATGCCCCTAAGCATCCTGTACATCGCTACAAGCAGGTGGATTCTGGGATGTGTAGTCTGCGAGGTATGGCGGAGCGTGGACATGACCTGCTGCACCTGCTCCATCCTGCACCTGTGTGCCATCGCCTTGGACCGCCACTGGGCCATCACCAGGGCCCTGGAGTACGCCAGCCAGAGAACGCCACGCCGTGCCGTCTTCATGGTCACCGCCGTGTGGACCGCGTCAGTCCTCATCTCCGTGCCGCCCCTGTTCTGGCGTCACAGCTGGGACGCCAGCCACCATGACAACTGCACCCACTGTGTGATCAGACACGACCACGTTGGCTACACCATCTACTCCACGCTGGGGGCGTTCTACATCCCCATGGTCCTCATCCTCGTCTTCTACTACCGGATCTTCATTGCTGCCCGCACCCTATACCACCGGCGGGCGTCCTCCGGCACCCGCCTCAGTGCCCGCTGTGTCGCGCCAACATCCCTCTGCGTGCCTGAGGTGTCCGTCTCGGACCCGGCGCTGAACACGGAGCTCAACGGACTCAACGGTCCCCCCTGCGTGAGCCAGGCGATGGGGCACCGGGGCGATGGTGCCGGGAGGACCCAGATCTGTGCGTCCAGAGAGAGGAAGGCCGCACGGACCCTGGGCCTCATCCTAGGCGCTTTCATCCTCTGCTGGCTGCCGTTCTTTGTGAAGGAACTTCTGGTGGGCCTCCAGGTGTGTCACACCTCCACACAGGTGTCTGACCTTCTCACCTGGCTGGGGTATAGCAACTCGCTCATTAACCCCCTGCTCTACACCAGCTTCAATGAAGACTTCAAGAAGGCCTTCAAGATGCTGCTCCGTTGTAATGACCTCAAGCGACATCGCTTTCCTGGCAATGTGCCGGGCTGATTGGGTGAAAGGCTTATTAATGAAAGACTCTACACACTATACAAATGTTGTCAGACATGAAGAATGCATTTTTCATTTGGAATTAAAAACGTGTTTTATTTGAACTGAGGTAATTGTAGCGTGCCTTCATCCAGAATAGTTCATTCATCAAACAGATCATTTACAGCATCTTACAGTAAGTTCCTGTAGTAATATATTGATCATTTCCACATCTTACCGTAAGTTCTTGTAATATTATATTGATCATTTACAGCATCTTATAGTAAGTTCCTGTATTAGTATATTGTGCATTTTGTTGACAATATGGATTGGATGTTGTCTCATTCATCTAACCATGTGCAATAAAACTCTAATAGCATTTCGTCTTAATGCTTAATGCTGTATAGGAGTGAACAGATGTGACTCATGGCATGGTTGCTAATCTAAAAAGAGCCATTAAATCTCAGAGATTTCATGTGCCATCGTCTATGCCTATTCAGTTACATCTGCCACGGCCTCGTCGCCAGTGCAACCAAGGCCGGGAGATTTAAATACGCTGGTAGACGGAAAGATAGAGAGATAATAGAGCAACTTAAAGGGGCAACCTGCTCAGTTGAAATCAGGCTTTCACCCCACCCCTCTTTTTGTAAACAGCTGAACAACGGGGTGCAGAAATGTACCCACAGTCAGTAGAAAGAGGATGCGAGGACTGACCATCCATGAGCTACCGGAAAACAGTTCTGTCAGCACACAGTATATATATTTTGGGCTAAAATGTGTCTGTACACAATTACGTTGTTTATAAACAATGGGTTATAACAAGATTTGATTGTGGGTTCTGAGGGGGTTCAACATTTACACTTAGCTCATGTGGAATCAAGAATCAATTGCTGTGTCATTAATTTAAGTCAGGTGATCACCAGATTCAAATGGCCAAGCATACACTGTTGTTAAGACATTATTCTTAAAACTGACCTCAGCTTGTCTGAATACATTTGACTACCAGTCACAATCACTAGGAGGTTCGGTGTGCAGCAGGTTGTTGATGAAGGTTTGGACTGCTTAGTTGGTTTCAGTGGGCTGGAACCAGTTGTCTTGTTTGGGCTTTGAAAGCAATTATTTGCTCATGAGATGGAACTTTTCAAATCCAGGGACATTTCCAATGGATGATCATGTGAAATCCCTGTAGCAATTGCAGATTGCTCCATTGAAATTCAGCTAAGACAAATCCAGCATTCAGCTGTGGAAGACGTGGCATATATATACACTATTCCTGAAATATATCGTTTTAAGCATTTATACATTCATTACTTATTGTAATTAGGAAGGCAATGAATGGTTTCTATTATTTAGTCACCTTGGAATCCCTTGGAAGAAGACTAATGTTAATTTTCCTTTGCATTATTATGGTAATGTTCCTGTCATTTTCCTTTGCATTACTATGGTAATGTTCCTGTCATTTTCCTTTGCATTACTATGGTAATGTTCTTGTCATTTTCCTTTGCATTACTATGGTAATGTTCCTGTCATTTTCCTTTGCATTACTATGGTAATGTTCTTGTCATTTTCCTTTGCATTACTATGGTAATGTTCTTGTCATTTTCCTTTGCATTACTATGGTAATGTTCTTGTCATTTTCCTTTGCATTACTATGGTAATGTTCCTGTCATTTTCCTTTGCATTACTATGGTAATGTTCTTGTCATTTTCCTTTGCATTACTATGGTAATGTTCCTGTCATTTTCCTTTGCATTACTATGGTAATGTTCCTGTCATTTTCCGTTGCATTACTATGGTAATGTTCCTGTCATTTTCCTTTGCATCACTATGGTAATGCTCTTGTCATTTCCTTTGCATTACTATGGTAATGTTGCTTTGAACACACTTCATAGAGAGTTTCAAGGAGTAAATTAAAATGCACATTTGTTAACATACAACGACTTTAAATGAGGAAACACTGACTTGTTAAGATTATAACATGAAAGCAAGATGACATTGAACTGTGTTTCTAACATAAATATCTATTTGTCTCTTGCAGAGAATAACATTCATTCACATCCTCTGTTTATTGGTTGCCATGGGTTAGTTCTCATGGCTAATTTAAGAAATCTAATTTATAAAAAAGAAAATGTGTTTACTCTACATATTTACCTTTTTGTGGGTTACAAACCAACATCAACAGATCAGATATTCAAAGTTTTAAGAATGACTTTTGACCGATGGACCGGGAATGCAAAGACCGTGAAAATAACCCAATGAACCAATGACCCCGTGTTGCCCTCGGCTACATAACAACAGTTCCCTAGTAACATCCCATCTGTTTAAAGGATTAGAAGCTCTGATCCATAGTCAGGACGGAAGGATGGAAGTGTGTTTTGACTTTCGCAGGCATGTGCAGTTCCTTTTTTCATTTCAGGGATTATGAGACAGGTAGCTAAGTGGTCAGTGACTCAATCGCATAGATCACTGATAAGGCCAGAGAGGTTTATCTAATCCCAGTGGAGCACATGGGCAGAGGGACAGCCATATAAAAGTTAATAGTCGGGGCACTAGGCTCTTCACTGAACACTGAGTAGGCTTCCACCAAAAGACCCAAACAACAGGTAATGCATTTTCTGTTCCTTATGCTGCATTTCTTTGTGTTGTTATACTGTTGTGTTCATGCGTTCATTCGTTGTGCTCAAAAAATCTGAGATGAATATTTTGCTTTTTCTTGGCAGGTTTTTAACACCAGTATGATGGCCTTGTTAAAATCAGCTGGAGTAACCATCGTCCTGTCTATAGTTCTGTATATTGCAGACTCTTACCCGAACAGTGAAGTGGCAAACAGTAAGCTTTATTTTAGATAAAATAAATATTGTCCGTGTTCTGTTAGCCAAAATGACCAGTAAGTTGAAGTTGGAGTAGGCAGGTTTTTCCTTAGAATGACAAAGTCAATCGTGTGTTTCATTCTATTAACGTACGCTGTCATGCTCTTTACAGTGGGCTGTGAAGAATGCAAACTAAAGGAGAACAAAATATTCTCGACATCGGGTGCCCCTATATATCAGTGTACAGGCTGCTGCTTCTCAAGATCCTATCCAACACCGCTACGCTCCAAAAAAACCATGGTGGTCCCTAAGAACATCACATCAGAAGCCACATGTTGCGTTGCAAAGGAATGGAAAAGGGTAAGACGATATTTAGCTAGTGAAGTGGTGATTGGGACAGACATCCTCCGACGTCTGTAGGGCAACACAGCTGAATTAAATGTAAATGTATCATGTAAAGAACAACTTGAATTAATCCAAATCGTCCTCCTCTCTCAGGTGACCGTGGACATCAACATAAACCTGACCAATCACACGGAGTGTTGGTGTAACACGTGTTATCATCATAAATCATGAGCTGCCCGGAAGGGCTGGAAATCTCCGCAGTGAAAGCTTGGCAACAGATCCTATATATTTTGCACAACCATTTCCAGAAGTTCCTTGTGTTAACTAGAGCGATCACATATTCAGAGACCAATGTATAAGACAAATGTTTATAATCTGCTGAGAATATGTATAGTGCTGTTGTTGCTAGTAGCCTATTAAACTTGTATTTATGCATTATGTTGAACACATACTTCAAAGTATTTTGAATACTGAATTAAATGTCCTTCACTTGTATACTACTACATCACATGAGCTCGCTGATACTTTATTGAGCAGAGATGCCTGAAATGTCCAGGGCAGCCCAAAGTAGTTTTTTTCTTTCATGGCTGTTCAGGTTAACGTCTTCGAACTTGGTTTATAGCACCTGTCACAATCGGCCTAAGTGTTTCAAGGGCCAAAGGAGGTTCAGATGGGCTCAGAGATATTGTAGAATATTTTGAGTTATTTTCATGAATTAAATACGTGTTGATTTAAGTGATGTTCAAAGGTGATGTAAGATGTAGTTATAAAGATTGCCTTTGGCACTTTCCTTCCAAGCCACAACACACTCAAAAGCTGACGGGCTAAAACTCAAGACAGGCCATTAGCATAGTCTTATCTACAGTATGTTTTTATAGTATGTCCTCATGTGGACTAAAAGCTACGTACTAAAATACCAAAGAATTCTGTGAGCTTACTTCAGTCAAATTGTTATGTTCAGCAGCAGATTGGCATTCACAGCCACAATGATGAATAGCCAGACAGCCAAACCCAACATCTAAATGTGAATAGACTCTCAATTATGGTGCAGCGCTGAAGCCATCTACTTTCATATCACATCAAAATCCTTTTAAAAAGGCAAAATACAAACCTATTTTAACCTTTTAAAATATTTTTTTACTTAATTAGCAAAGAGATCTAATTGTTTAACATTGATCCTCAGATGGCTCATTTAGAAATTACATTTTCAGTTTTGAGTTTAAGGACCCTGGTATTTAAAAAATATAGTTTTAGAAATTATCTGAAATGTAATGAAAATGTGTATTTACCGCTATACCATATGCAAATGTCTTAAAGCAGTCAAGTGTGGCCCTTAAAAATGATATTATTGTTATGTTATAACATAGTGTACTTGTGTACGCGATTTTAATCAGTTTGCAGATGACACATTTTTCCCTACACACTAATCTGGAATCCTACTTCCGTTATGCACAGATATTTCGGAATTGCTTTAATTGTTAATTGGATAAAGGAGTCCAAAATATGGTACAGGAACTAAGACATACAAACACTTGAATTATCTTTTGATCCAGCAGTCTGCTTTTAACATCCAACACCAAAAAGGGGAGTCCAGAATCCTCTTCATTCACTGAGTTGCTTTTAAAATGCTGTTGCTAGTGGATAACATCTAGACACAGTACATACAGGGAAGTTCAACACTGTTGTTGTTTGCTCCTTTGGGTTTCAGGCCGGGTGTTTTGTAAAAGCACTTTGTGACAACTGCTGATGTAAAAAGAGCTTTATAAATAAATGTGATTGATTGATACAGGGCCAGTTTCACAGGCTGAGTCATCCAGCCGAGTTCTGGAATAAAAAAATCAAGCTTTCTGGACTAAAGAAATCCTTGCTTACTTTCACGCTTTCATGAGAAGTTCTGGATAGTAGTCAAAGAATTCTTAGGACTTTCAAGTAGGATAGCAGAAATGCAGAGGAAGAGACAACAAGATTAAACATTTTACGTCAGGATTGCCTAAACATGTGAAAAATACATCACTGGTGCCCAGCTCCCAGCCATCATAGACCTCCAGCACATCACTGGTGCCCAGCTCTTAGCCATCATAGACCTCCAGCACATCACTGGTGCCCAGCTCCCAGCCATCATAGACCTCCAGCACATCACTGGTGTCCAGCTCCCA
>JACXGJ010015948.1:0-12935 GCA_016801105.1 Esox niger
TCTGCTGTACACTGCTCACCATCAACACATATTTTATGCTTTAACCATGCATCCATTGAGTAAATGTCTAGTGAAATATTTCCAAATTTGCATGTTGCATGACAGGACGATCAACGGTTTGACTAATTTAACAGATCAATTCTTAACTTTGCCTCGGCATTATCCGTGGTCCTCTACCATATGTATCTAGTTTCTATTCTGCAATGGTTTTATTTCCCAGGTTTTAGGACATTAAGAAGGTTTGATTTCACAGTGGGCGTGTCCGTATCCCCCATTCACCCATCTCCAAGAAGATCCCTCAGTCACTAAACGGGCTGTTTAAAGAGGGAGTCACCGTGAAAGAGGACTGATTCGGGGCTCCAGGCATCGTAAAATCCCCACGAGGGACCGCAGAGAGATACATGGCTAATTTATTTACCACAATTGATTTTGCACGGTACAGAAAGAGGAGAAAGCAACAACCGCAGAGGCCCTTCATATCTTTGACCCAAGAGAAGGATGGATACATCCAGATTCTTAAGGCTGTCAGAGGAGAACATTAAAATCATAGTATGGGTGGCCAAGATTACCACCCATGCTAGACTTACCAGACGTAGTTTTTCCAAATTATTCGTGGGGGGGGGGTGGGTGTCTTGGAACATAGTTAGGTAACACAATTAAACAAATTATACATTTTCGGGGAAATATAATTACTTTGTTACCATTTGGTTAAAGCCTTTTCAGTTTGTTCTATGTATCATTTTCTTTGTGTGTTTGAACAAGACCAGGTCGTGTAATTCCGGTCGTCACAGTGCATGATACCCTGATAGCCTGCAGCATGGCCCTGCTACCACAGCCAGTTCAGAAGAAAACTCGGCAGTCGTCTTCAAACGCTGTCTGAATTGGAGGTGTGTTTTCTCTCAGATCAGGCAGGTGCGTGTGTATTTGTGTGTTACTGAGCAGGGAGCAATGTGGTGCATTGTGTGTGTGCGTGTGTGTTTTTGTATCACAATACGAAAATTGATGAGTGCGGACGCGCGAGTTGTCACAAATAATACGGCAATTTTAGGTTTAGGATTGAAGTTTAGTGTATCGCTGTCACTGTGTGTGCAAATCTACCTATACAAATCGGTATGTATGTAAGTCATCTGTTTCTCTCTGTCTCTCTCTCTGTCTCTGTCTCTGTCTATCTCATATATATACACACATGTATATATATGTACACGTGTGTGTGTGCATGTGTGTGAGTATATATATTTATATATACAGCTCTTGAAATAATTAAAAGACCACTGGAAATTGATCGCTTCTGTTCCGCAGTCAAAACTTTCCTTTTCAACTTTTTCAGAAAGGAAAGAAAAAGTGGTCTCTTCATTTTTTTTCCTAGCGCTGTATATATCTATATAAATAAATACAAATATATATACTCACACACATACACACACACACACACACACGTGTACATGTATATGTGTGTTTTTCTGTTCTACCCCACACTTCCACCCTCTGGCATTGGAGGGATTGCTGGCATGGGGAGCTTTGAACCTGTCTCCGCCACACTTATTATGGAGGGAACCTCCAGTACCAACCTCTATGAGTTGCCAGGCACCCCCCCCCACCTCTAGATGTACCAATAGCTACTGCTCTGGCTTCTGTTGCAACGCAGTCACAGGTTGTTTACTGTGGTGATAATCCCAATTATGCCCCCTTCTCAATGCCCCACACCTTTCTCCCTCTCTCTCTCTTTGCCTCTCGTGCTAAATCTCTCCCTACCCATCTCTCTTCTTGTCATCTCTGTGTTCCAGGGGCCCTAGTCTGAGTCTCTGAAAAATATAGGATCTCTGCGCTCTGATCCCGGCAGCACCTCAGTGCCACACGAAGTGCAAAAAAATGATTAGATGATCCAACCTCCCATCCTCTCCCCTGCTTCGTTCTATTATTTGAATGTAATATTTTCCCCCATTCCTTTATTTCCAGTTCTCTCCCCCCCCTTCCTCGCTCTTATTTCAGCTCTCATGAACTTTCTCTCTATATCGATCTCTGGTGATCCCTGTCTTATTTTTATTCCTTTTATTCTCCCTCCCTCTTTCTTTTCCACCCGAATATCTGTTCATTCGTAACTGGGTGGGTGCCTAGCATAAATGGAGCCTGTCATTTATGTAGAAATTAAATCATACCAACTGGCATTCATCCCGATCACTGGTGTATGGAAATTATGTCACAGGGCATGAGTGTCATCAGGAAAGTTTGCAATCAGTGTCAAATTAACCAGCACAGTCCTGGTTTGTGTCCCACATGCTTCCTGCTGCCTGCTCCCTGCACTCTATAGGAAAGAGGGTGCCATTTATTATACAGTCCTGCCGACAGTAGAAGGCCAATTCAGTAGCCTAATATCCCTCCATTATCAGTCTAAAACTGCTCTGCAGTCTAAGATAAAGGATTATATTGTTGTCGACATATCCCTCTTCTCGTATCTTGTCCTGTGTTAAAATGCTGTTTAAAACCACTCTAGCATGACTGGGATGAGAGTTGGTATTTGCAACGTCTGGGTGCGCATCCCAAATGGAGGGTGCAGTGAACAAATATTGGCCACAAGACTTTGGTCAGAAGTATTGCACTATGCTGGTAATAGGTTTGTAGTTTGAGTGTCCGGCTGAGCTTATCTATGAACCCCGAGAAGCTGCTTTTTGCTATTATAGAGGAAACCCGGCAGTACATCAGTATAATGAGGTGCATCACTGTTTGAGTGTTAATCGGCCAATAATAATCACCACGTCTCCGTGCCCTTAGATGTGTCTGAGCGCACTAGTCAATCCACCGGCTTATTTTCTAGCCCGAATTTACAAGACAGGAGACAGTTTAATGGGTTTAAAGAAGTGTGAGAGCGTTCATCACATTGAAAAATGAAACCAAGAGTAAGATTTTACTGACGTCTCTAAAAGCACACGTTAAATACAGAGCTTTTGAACTTTACCGAGTAAGCCTATACGTTTTCGAGTTAAGGTTCATGTTCAAGTTATATACGTTTTTAACTTGCCACGAGCATTGTCACGGATCAATGCTCCGTCCTTGTATTACTTATCTGTAAGTGAATGTACTGTTCAGTACCTACATACAGTAGTAGACTCCACTCATACATATATATATATGCATTAAAAAAGACCCGTGTTTTTTCCACACGGACAACCATTCTGTCAGTCTAATTTGCACAGGTTTTCTATTTCCTTTCGGCATATTTAAAATGCTCAGTCAAAAGAAAACTTCAAGACAATGACTGCCATTTCCCAATAGTAACACCCGTTCAAGCGTTTAATTGAAATCTCTCATTGATGATCATGTGGAGACCATTCTAGCGAGAAGTCAGAATCATTTAAATTCCACACCTTACCTTATCCTTTTCCTTAGTCCTGTTATTCTGTCCTTTCAGACATTTTTCTTTCCCCCTTATTTTCGTTCCACGTTCACTTAATTCCTCCTTTAAAAGTTGTAGAAGTGCCTACACTGTATCAGTTACATTGAAGTCACTTTGGGTCTGTGCTCCTTCTGAACTAAACTAGCTTTCCTTTTTTTTAATAAATTAATTACTTCTAACTGCCCCTCTCACGATACTCGCTTTCCACGAGCTGTTCTTTCTGTCTCTCTCTCCATGTATCTCTCTCTCCTTTTTGCTTTCCACACACACACTTTCTCCCTTTTGCGGTTGCTATCCACACGCACTCTGGTCACTTCATCTCTCCCCAACTCTTTCACTGGCTACATTGCTCACTCTCTCGCTCTCTTCATACATTCATCCTCAGTCATCTGACCCACGAGCCAATCAGACTAAATTACCATTGGCTGCTGTATACAATCAGGGGTGAGCCCCCCTGGATCCGTTGTAATTCAACAATCCGCGACCTGGCGCAGGGGAATGTAACACGGCGACATAGTGGGACGGGGTGTACCACAAAGGCAACTCATTTCTTTTTTTTGGCATTTGCAAGTGTAAAAAGTGCCTTGCGACGCAAGAGTAGGGGCGAGAGTGCGCGAGAGAGGGGAGAAGTAGAAAGCTGGGAAGGGGGAGCGATGGAAAAAGAAAAACTCCTCTTCACTCTTGCGCGAACCAACCGCCCTAATGCATTTTAATGAGAGTATGTCGTACACGAACTGATCTGCACAGGGATTTATAGGCATAAAAGATGAAGCTTAAAACGACATTATATTTCACTGCGTTGCGTCGTCAGAGACAAAACCATTCGTTTTTTTAATTGGCGTAAAGATTGTAGAAATTAGGTGCATGCCAATATACACAAAGCACACAGCCTGCATTAGACATGGTCACGGAAAATCTGATCCCTGTTTAGAATAGAGAACAATGATCATCCGGAAAGGAGGAAAAGGAGGAAAAACCAATGTTTCATATAAAGCAATCATGAAATTAATATGGTAATGTGAGGGAGTCCCAAATCGCAATTTTATCCCTGAATAGTGCACAGAGTTCTGGTGAAGAGTTAGGCTAGGAAATAGCATTCGACTTGGGATGGAGATTTTGAGCATGACGTTCTTTTTTTACTACTTTCCCCTTCAGAATAGGAGTGAGAACATTGGAGGAATTATTCAACCATGCTTAGAAAATGAAATTAGATGAAGGCAGTGTGATGTGGCCTGGGTCCTGTTTTATTACAATTGTCAAGCACCGTGGGTTTGCGAGATGTGCTACAACAGATGAAATGTTTTATCATTAGTATTTAATTGACATCGCATTTAAGTCCTTTAGCAGACGCTCTTATACACAGAGATTCCCTTACAGGAGTGCATACATTTTTCTTACTTTCTATCACCCATTGGAAAGAAAACCATATAATTACGTGACCAGTGGCTATTATTCTTAATTGTTCCAAGCTATTTTGATGGTTGATAAGTGACATTACTACAATACTTTCCGCTAAACTCAGTCCTTAATCCCCCTGCGCACCGATTGTCACCGTCCTTATTCTCTTTCATTTCTTCTTTCTTTCTGTGAATTTTTTTCTATCTTTCTGTGAACTAGCTGATAATTTTTTCATTCTCTTTAAGCCTTTCCAGTATTTTTCGTCTTTCTGTCGGAGTAGTTTGGTCTGTTGCATGTATGTTACTAAAAATACAGAAAAGGACTGTTGTACTCCACAGACCATATGGTCAAAAGGTTGCTCCTTCCATCAGTTCATGTTTTTTCGTCTCTACTCTCACTCTTCTCTCTTGTCCCTTTCAATGTCTCCCATTTGCCAGCCCATTCTTCTTCTCTCAGTCTTCCCGACCTCTTTGTTTCTTTGAATACCTGACTGGTTAGTGCCCCAGCCAATCTGTCTGACAATGCTTGACTAGACCTCCAGAAAGGGCAGGGGGTCTTGGCCCTTTTTGGTCCCTGACAGTCCTGCTTTGTCAGGGTGGGGTGCGTTAGGGGGAAAATGGGCGGAGTGCGACCGGGTGCCATTTCACCTCATTGAGCAGGCCCTAACATCAGACAGGCATGGCTGTAATAGGCGGAACTAATTGAACGTATGGGCTTATAGAAAGCAAGGCCCCGTTTTCTCGGTCTTTTCAGTGGTTTGCGGGCAGAAGAAGCCCAGGCGAACAGTGAACCGCTGCCCTGGAGGAGGTCCACCACAATAGTTCTAGATGCAGCGTAGAAATAGATTGGCTACAGTTGTGTTCTAGTTGTACTGCTAATCTGGACATAGGTTACTTTGATAGGCAGAACGTTATGGGGACACAAAGTGTTGCCATACCTTCTGAATACTATGTCAGACAAAAGGTTTATACTCATAGATTGGCCAAGGAATAGGAAGAAACAGCTTGTTCCTGTCACCTGGTAGTTACAGGAACAAATTGGTCACGATACGGTAGAATAGAACAATATGTGTCCTTTTTGTCACGCCTCGCCTCCTGACTCCCTTTAGAGCTTAATATGAAATATCACTGATTTAAATTAACAGAGAGGTGATGCCACTTATTCATATCCCTAACTAGATCAAACATTTGATGTGGCCTGGGCTGTAGTGAAGTTTGAGGCGTGATATTAGAAAAGAAAAGATAAAAAGAGAGAAAGAGCGAGAGCAATTCCTCCATGTCATCTGACTGAGATGAGAGAGGAAAGGACTACAAAGTGAGCTCTCATGTCTTTGGGGCACACAGACAAAGCTTTTCATGTCTGTCTCCACTTACAGGTAGAAACAAAGAGAAATTAAGAGAGAAAGAGTTGACGCACAGCAGATCAGATGGATGTGTCTGTCTGTGCAAGTGAAGTTGTGTACCGCATGGTAATTAGCCTATCAATGCACAAACAGATAGATGGGCAATTCCCATGACAAAGTCAACCTAAGAAACTACAAACGAAGCGAATAATTTCCGAATATAGTAACGTTCATAATACATTTTTAAGTCTACACCATTTGATGTTTTCAAGGGTTTTTTAAAAGTATTTCTCAAGGAAAATTTATTAATTTTGACCATTATTGAGTAGGTTTCTATGTCTCTAAAAGGCTTTGTTAGTCTGTTGTTTCAAGGCTTTGAGAAAGGACTCATAGAACACGATTTTCTCTCAAAGTATTTTCTTTCAAAATGTTTGCCAGAACGAGGATTAACTTTTTTTACCTGTTTAACTGTTCTTTAAAAAAATAGAATGGTTACAATGGCAATTATAACATCCATAACACTGGAATCACCCAAATTGGCTGCTTGTTCTTATCATAGCCGTGTTTGTGCGTAAAATATTATATGGTGAATGGAGCTCTATTCCAAATGTTTGATGTAATTAACAATGACTTATAACATGGTTCATTTGAGTCAACCGGGATATTTTGAACTACTTGACTACAGTAGTTCAATAGGTTTGGCCTAGGAGCTGTCTTCATACTTTTCTTTTTTTTTCTTTATTTGATCTCTCTGTCTCTAAACATCTACCTAGACTATTGACTATTACTATGTCTTGTTCCAAATGGCACCCTATTCCGTAATGCAGCATGCTGTTTTTGAAAAGGTCTGTAGCCACTGATATCCCCAGATTTCTCGTCTCTGCCGCGCCTAGCTCATTGCAGAAGCTTCGTTTGCTTGCGCTTCCATGTGACACGGAGCTCCAGAGTGGTGATCCGTTTGGGATAAAAGGCTTCCACTCTGCCATTTGATGCTGTATTCCGCTGGGGATCAGGCGTGAGCGGCCCTGACGCACTGACGGAAGTCAAAGAGACAGATGAGCTCCATGGAGCTCCGAACAGCAGGGTCCATCGCAAACCTTTCTGTGTTTCTACGTGTGTGTCAGGGAGACTGGGAAGCTGACGTTGTTAATGTAGTCCCCTGAGACCAGGTTGCATATTTAGCCCCCACCTCTCCAACTCCCCCATAGCCCCTAATCTCTCTGACCCTGTCCTTGTGACTACTGCTGGATTAAGGCTACACTGCTTAGCAGGGGAATGTGAGATAGAAAATGTAAACCACGGAAGCTGACATAAATGTTCCAGGCTTAAAGTGAAGGAATGGTAATGATCATCTTAAGGAAACGGGAACACTGAAACACACACACACACACACAGGCAAACAAATACTGAACGTCCTCGCGTAGCACAACCAGTGGAAATACAGTACCTTGTAACTGATGCCAGAGCACAGCCAGTGGAAATACAGTACCTTGTAACTGATGCCATAAGCCGTGAACGCACAGGCAACATGGAACTGTTGAATTATAGATGCATAAAAGTCAGCATTGTTGCTCCAACTTAATTATTTACGTCAGAAAATGAAAATGTTGTTTGAAGATGAAAAGCCCTCGGAGTGAAGTTAAAATTAAAAACGCAAAGAAGATTCAGTCAGTGCTTGACACGGGTACCTTATTCATTTCTTTATGTCAATATTCCTCATATATTAGGGCCTAAATTCCAGGTTAATCACTGTCCAGTATATGGTGCCAAAACATTTCTAGCATAGGTCTTAGTGACATGAAATGCTACACAATTAATGCTAGGTCTATAACCAGTCTGAAATTAGCGTAGCCAGTTCAGTCAGGAAACCTTTGTGGTAATTGGTCAGCGTCACATCATCTGATGTAGATCGCTCCAATCACAATGTCAGAGTTTGTACCTGTCCATTTGAACGTTGGGTTACTCACTCAGTCTGGGTAAAATCCACCCAGCACAACCCAACTGTTTGGGTCTGTGTTTCCTTTGTGTGGTATTACGGTGATGTTATTGTTGGTAGTGTCCTATAAATGACCATTTGATTGCAGTGAGTTACCACAGAGGAGCAGAATCTAACGCCAAAACACTGCATGTACATTGCTGTATTTAAGTTATTTAATAAACGTTTAAACTAATACGTGGTGTTTTCTGTCTGAACCTTGCACAGGAAAGGATTCAGTCAAGCCAAATCGTAGTGATTATTATTGTACTGACATCTGTCTGCACCCCTGTGTAGTTGCATTACTTGGATTGCTTTTGAACAGTGAAGACCAGCCAGGACTGTAGTGAAGGCGATGCACCTTAATTTCTCAGAATAAGAATAGCCTGATGAGTTTCAGAAGAAAGGTATTTTTTTCTGGACATTTTGAGCCTGTTATCGAACCCATAATTGCTGATGCTCCAGAAACTCAGCTAGTCTAACATATTTACAAAATCGTTTTTCTAATGATCAGTTAGCCAGGTAAATTGATTAACATGTAACAGTCAGAACAGAGTGCGTGTGTGCGCCCACATCTGTTTGTGATGAACTTGTGGGATACATTGTAGGTAAAGATAACTTAGTTGTCAGTAGTTGATTGGTTGATGATTATACTCTGAAATTATGCACAATTTGAGGCCAAAAATATTCAAGTTGTTTAAAAATGATTTGTGCGCCATAAGTGCCATCGGAGGGCCCGTGAGAGCAATTTGAAGTAAGGTGTGCATGTGCTTTAACTCGATGCACTGCAGAGTTAAGTTTTTCTCTCAGTTTACCCGCGATTTTCTATAATTTAGAAAAATGCGTCGGGAGGTAATCAGGAGCCTGTAGACCAGCACAGCCATAGTGAAAGAGCTCTTCTAGGATTAAAAATACTGGTTATTTTGTACTCCCCACACACGGAGTGGGCTGGGAATGTGTGAGCAGCTTCAGCCGGTTTGGATATAAGGGTCTAACCATAAGCCCTCACCCACGTTCAGCAAAGTCAATGAAATAGTAATTAGTAATCCTTTTGCTCTGTTACACCAGAGCTATGAGGCCGAAGACTGATCAGGAGTCCTCGACCACACAGGCGCACACACAGACTTGCTTGCTTGCTCCCACACATGGACATATATGTACGCCCGCCTGCCCACACACACACACGCACACACACACACACACACACACACACACACACACACACACACACACACACACACACACACACACACACACACACACACACAATAATGTCCCTTTTTTCTCCCATGTTTGTGACACTGTTGGATTCAACCATCTGAGAGTGAGTACAATGGTTGAATTCAACCCAAGTGAGAGCTTGGGTCTAATGGTTCTATCTGTCATTTTGTCCAAATTGAGTTATTGACATAGCCTTCTTCTGTTCAATGTTCTACTCCTCTGTAGTACCCAACATAGCCCAATTCATGTCAAGTTCAAAAGGAGAAAAGATCGAAATTGCTGACACCATTCAAACCAATGAAGTTTCAAAACTTTATAGCCAATTATCTCAGAATCAGTCTCAAGCTTTAGAAATGACCTCGACCCATATAAAAACGGGATGAAATGAACGTTTCTACAGTAATTACATTGTTTCTTGTACAGTCAATCATTACCTTTGCATGGGACGGCACATTTCAATTTAATGTTGTCTGGAGTGGACATGTGGTTGTCTGAATGGGCTGCCTTGTTACTTCCCGCTCTAGCAATTCCTTGTGGTAGCTTGGGCGCCTATGAGCTCAGTCTTGAATGTTGCTGGGGAATTTGTTCTCCTCAGCGCCTGTGTAGCTAGCAAAATTGTCCAAGTTGAACAAGCCGGGTGATAAGCAGGAGAAATGGCTTGGCGATTTATGTTTGGACGAAACATGTCTTGATCAGTGACTGTACTTCATCTGTTATTGAAGTTGTAGCGATGTGGCAAGGTCAATTGTGGTTAAATTGTTTTGCTCTGTAACCTCACTTTCTTTCCGTATATCAAGACAGTTTAAAATAATTTTGAAATAATCGCTAATCACAGATATTGTTGTATGTTTTCAACACCCAGAAACCAAATAACCCGCCATGTTTTTGATGTGTCTCTGGTGAAAATGAGTGAGCAGTATCTATAAGTCCATCCGACTCTGGGGTGGTAATGACCAAAAATATTCCTTAGAATGGCACTGTGTGTCCCTTATTAAAGCTGGTACATTTGACCAGGGCTCATCATGTGACAATGACCCCATCATCTACATTAAAGTCATTCAGCTGATGTTTATATGCATAGTGGTTTACATTAGAGAATGCTTTCATTTTCATACTAGCCCCCCACGAGAATTGGACCCACAACCCTGACATTGCAAGCACCATGCTCTGACCAAGTGAGCTATACACAACCTGGCAGCTCATTGTCCATTTTACAGCAAAAACAAGACCGACCGAGGGAAGTCATGTTTCAAACCCCCATCTCCCCTTCAGCCCCTTTATCCCCCCAGCTTGTGACATGTTCTTTTCTCCTTTTTCTGTGATTTGATTACATTGAATGAGCCATTGTTGACTAATTAAGTAGCGGGGGGGATGGGTTTGTGAGCGCGTGCCCGCACTCACATTTCACCAAATGGAACATATGATTTAAAGTTTGAGAACAGCTAGACAAAAAGACCCAAAACAATGCACTCCCCGCTAGCTTGATATAAATACTTTTTGGCACCTGTTTTCCAGCAGATTTAATTATAGACCTTAAAAACGACATTTTGGATCACAACCCCAGAGGCTGGTGACTAAACAATATAAAAACCTTCAACTGACAGTGTGTGTGTGTGTGTGTGTGTGTCTGTGTGTGTTTGTGTGTGTGTGTATGTGCGTGCATGTGTGAGAGAGACTTCACCAGTGTGATCAGCCCTCATAGAGCCTTTTTACGCAACAATAGTTCTATTCAGATTAACAAGACTTGCCAGATTTGCATTGGAGATACATTTTTTATAGTGTAAATAGGTGAAAATCAGTTTTCCGAGATAATTTTGAACACTAACCTGACAGATACCGAGGTCTATTGTCAATATCTCGCTCAGTGTGTTTTGGAGTGGAACGAGTGCTGATGCAGGAATTCTGGTTCTGTAGTTTTTTCCAGCTCCATAAACAGAATCAGAAAAAAATGCTGTTGGGAAGCTTAAACCATCTGACCCTGAAAACATTCTACTATCACCAGCAACAGCACTTGTTTGACGGAAAGAACCAGGCTTGTCTGTAGGTAAGCATTGTTAATGAGTTTATACACCATCCAGGTCAGTAGTCTGGCCAAAGAGCTGCAATGCACATGTGTTTCACCTTATGGTGCTGCGAGAGTTTCTCATTGCCTATGTAAAATGTAAATTTAATTTGCATACATTATTATTTAAATGAAATTGTCATGACCCTTCATGTTTAAGTAGGCTCATAGTTAAGTAACTTAAGGTCACTGTAAATCTGGAAGATTCTATGACCCAATGCTATCACTGAATATTCAGACAACTGAAAGGTTTCCTGTCTCTGGTGCTGATATACCGGTCTTTCTTTTGTTATGTGGCTAAAGCACAAACACTGTGGTCTTTCGGACTCATAGAGGGTTATGGTGGAAGCAATGTACTAGGAAATCTGCTTCCATTTGGGACATGGCCAGGTTGTTATATTGATGGTGTGTGGGTAATAGTAAAGTGAATCCTGACTCTTCACATTGTCCCAGAAATCAGTAAGGTGATTTGTGGGACTTGTGTTTACTTCTGTTTCTTCATATTGTGATATTCTAATTCCAAAGAATATACTGCCAAGACTGAAATTACATAGTTATTCATCTGAGATTACAGAAAAGCATTGTCTCCCAAATGGTTCTCAATTCCCTACTTAAGGCCCCACGGACCCTGTCAAACGTAGTGCCCTTTGTTGGGAATATGTTATTTCAGACTATTGTTCATAATGCTGTTATTTCTTACTGACTCCAATGAATGCATCTTTTTACTCAGAGGGAGGCCTGGGACCTATAAAGGGTGCTGTACAACGAAAGATGATGTTACTTTTTGATCCTAGTTTGGGAACACATGTCCATGTGTTTGAAGAGCTACAATGAGGGTTGGACACAACTATACAAGTATTTCTCAGTACATTGTTACTGTTTTGGTGAGTCAACACTCATCAGAAAGTTGCGGTAAAAATAGTACAGGTATACAGTAGGTCAAATTGGCCTTTCCAGAGAGGGGCCATACCTTTTTTGAAATCGGGGTTAACCTAGACCTCATTCAGAAACAATATTGCTATTACAGTGAAAGCAATTTAGGCCTAGTTCGTCTGTGGGTTTTATAACTGCATGTGTGTATGTCACTGCACACTGGCCTTGTGCTGATGATGCTAGAATACCCTTAGTGCTCTAATGAAAAATGAAGTGCAGACTAACCAAACAACAATTGACATAGCTTCTGTTGCATCTTTAATTAGGGCCCTTGTTCTTCAAACAAGGGTCTGAGTACCTCCTCAGGGACCTGTGTGTGCGTGTGGGTGTCTTCTCTCTAGTTCCCTCTTTCTCACATACAGTAGCTTGAGCTCTGCCAGAATAATCGGAAATGGTACACACTTTCTGGATCACACTGACACGGACACGGGCGGGGATCCAAGTGCAGACTGGACTGGAGTCGCGACGGTACAGGCAAGCGGTAGGCAGAGTAGTCGGGGACGGGCAGGAGGTCGAGAACCGAGCGGGCGGCGGAGGTACAGACAGGGGACAGGCGGAGTAGTCGAAGGCAGGCAGACGGTCGTAATACGAGAGCAAGGCAGAGGTACAGGTT
>JACXGJ010015949.1:0-12876 GCA_016801105.1 Esox niger
GGTCACCCCGGTCAGGAACTGGACACCCAGAGCTGCAGGAGGGACCCCAGTCTCCCCGGTCAGGAACTGTTCTCCCTGTTTCCATCTGGCAGGACAACATCCAATCCACAACAAACAGAAAAGCTTCTTCCCCTAAGTCGTTTGTTTATTAAAATGTTTCTTAGATATTATATTTATTATATATTTTTTATTCTACTGTGTTGCTTATGCCTGCCTTGTTGAGGAAGCTTTAGGAAACCAAGCATTACACTACCAATGACGCTGTTGTCAAAGTGTCATGACAAATTAACTTGAATTTGTAATCCCAAAACAATGACAGCTGATTGGGCATGTGAAGATGTTCATGGGCAAGTGTTCAAATGTAACTTAAAGCTTAAAAATCCATGTTTATTGTACCTACTGAGTCATATCTGAGCACTGAACAGACAGAGTACATTTACATTTTAGTTAATTAGCAGATGCTCTCTCCCAGACATACTTCCAGGAGCAATTTGGATTGCTCAAGGACAGAACAAGATACTTTTCACCTTGTCGACTCAGGATTGAAAACCTTTTATTGAGTAGGCAGATGCAAGCAATCCTCCAATCAAAACAAAGAGAGATGTTTGAGAGTCAGAGTCTTGAAGTGGCTGTTTTTTTGTCTTTTTTACTTTGTCTTGAATAAACGTAATGAGAGTGCTGCCACATTGAAAAGTTTGTTGGTAGTTGCAAGCGATTAAACCAGACCATAATCACACATTTAACATATATTGGCCATTGAACTGGCAGGGAAAAAAATAAAAAAAGATACATAATCCAGTCCTCTTTAAGCACAAGACAATTCCACATTTCTTTCACAAGCCCAGAAGATGATGATGGCAACTCATCTTCACCTGCAACTCTGGGACCACACACCGTTTTTAAAATAGATCCAAACCAAAACAACCAGTCTTTCAACCTGGTCCAGCTATGAGTCAGCTCCTTCATCCCACAGAGCAACAGTAAAACACATCATGTAATCTAAAAAATGTGTCAGGAACCAGAATTTAGGTGAGCTCTTGACATTGTGTTGCTGACCACATCATCGGTCGCAACATTTTCCACATCATGCAGGAGGGAAATAAGATCTACTGTGACACGATGTTGATGATGATGACACAATTAATGTACGGTGTTTTATAGCCATGCTGGGTCTCGTTTCATTTCCCACAAAGGGATGGCTCATTTCATGTTTTATGGGTCATAGCTTTATACCACTGGGACGTCTGGATATTCTGTTCACTGTGTGGTTGATCAAAGAAGGTAGAGACCGTGGTGTTCCTGTCACTTCCGGGCCTCTGATTCGTTCCATTTGGCCAACGTGGCGACATGCTCTTGATGGGATAAAGCCAGGGTTCATCTTATTGTGTTTTGAGTTCTTTCCAGGCTTTATCCGTTTGTAGACTTAGACGATGACTGGCGTTCTGCAGTGGCCACTGCTGGTTTCTACTCATGGATGATCTGTACTCTATCTGCTTAACTGAGATAAATGGGACGACTTTGTGGATACAGACAAAGGCATTCTTCATAAGTCCGACTTTCTTTTTTATTCTTCAATGTGGTAATGTATCGAAAGGCTTGCACACATAGAATATATCGGCTTTGAGCCAAACTGTAAACTGATCCACAATAAACTTTAATTAAATGTGGGAACATAGATCACATGGATGAGCTCTTCTCCTAATAGGCTTTAAATAGCATCGCTGAACATATTTAGAACAGGTGGTGTTTAGCAGTGACCTATGCTAGATTCAGTTCAAAGACCAATATGAACCAAATACATTATCATTAAATGGAGATAGAATAAATCTAGATTTGTACATTATCTACACTAAATTAGTTCCTAGTTAATAAAACTGATACAAAGAACAACTAAAGGCCCAGCAGATTACTGACTCCTGTGGCATTTTTCCTGCCATAAACTGAGTTGTCATTCCCCTCCCTTCTTCACCAACCAGAGGGGGAAATTCAACCATGTTCTCTTCTTTAACGCCCACATTAGTCACATCTGTGCCACGTCATTCCTTCACCTGAAGACTCTAGCCACTTCAGATGAAGAAAGGCTTATCCATGTATTCATTTTTCCACAATGGATTTTCCACAATGGGACTGCCTGTGATCTGAATTTATGAAAGTCAGCCAAGTCAAAACAACGCAGCACGGATCCTGACCTAATCAAAGACGTCTGCCCTCGCCGCCCACATCCCAGCTGACCTTGACATCCTGTCTCTCAAAGAATTGACTTTAAAATTCTCCTGCTGCTCTCCAAAGCCCTAAATGGCATTGGGACCTGCCTACCTGGCTGATCTACTATGCTCCCATGATCCTCCGCTCACCCTAAGGTCAAGCTCTGACAAATTGCTTCAGGAA
This sequence comes from Esox niger, assembly GCA_016801105.1. Taxonomy (NCBI): domain Eukaryota; kingdom Metazoa; phylum Chordata; class Actinopteri; order Esociformes; family Esocidae; genus Esox; species Esox niger. Next base: position 2,389 of record JACXGJ010015949.1, read on the forward strand.
CAAAGGCCTAGCTCTGAACAACGAGGACAGGGCACAGTGCCTTTATGTCCCAGACAACACGCCTATGGAACTTCCTTCCTGACAATATCATTGTTTTCGGACTGCTGGGGTTTTAAGACATATAATTGACCAACCGTCCTCTAGTCTTTAATTTGGTTGCACAGACAGACCCAAACACACAGGCATGTTAGAAATATATACAGTATATACAAAATAGTTGGGAAGCTGTGAAAATATAAAGAAAAACAGAATGCAATGAGGAGAATATCATTTAAACCTTATATTCAATGGACAATAGAACAAAGACAACGCATCAAATGTTGAAACTGAGAAATGTTATTGTTTCTTAAAAAATGTATGCCCACTTTGAATTAAATGCTTGCAACACATTTAAAACAAGCTGCGACAGGGGCAACAAAAGATTAGAGAAGTAATGCAGTGTTGTTTCAAAGGTGCAGAATATGGTTTGGCATCGGGTTGCTGAAATATGCACGGCCTTCCCTGAAAAAGACATTGTCTGGATGGCAGCATATGTTGCTCCAAAACCTTTATATATTGTTCAGCATTAATGGTGCCTTCACAGATGTGCAGGTCACCTATGTTATGTGCACAAATGCATCCCCATACCATCACATATGTTGGCTTTTGAGCTGTGCGCTGATAACCGGATGGTCCCCATCTGGTTTCTTTGCATGGTAGAGTTTTAACTTGCATTTGGGGTTGAAGCGACATATTGTGTTCACAGACAATAGTTTTCAGAAATGTTTCTGAGCCCATGCAATGTTTTCCAACACAGAATTGTGTCTGTTTTAATGCAGTGCACCTGAGGGCACTATTTGCCTGAGCAGTCTTTCACAAGATGAGCCCCTCCCCATCTTGTGTTTGTTAAAGCAGAAAACTACAAGAAAATGCTTACATGTTGGAGCATGTTTTCAGTAACGTTTCAATAGCTTCCCCTGCAATCAAACCACACGTCATTTGCCAAGTTCTTCATAATAAAGAGGTGTTGACAAACAGTGAAAGGCTTCACAGGCCCTTTCACAGAGTGGCTAATATAAGTACGGTGCCTCTAAGTAATCTAAAAAAAATGTCAAATGAATATATACATCAATAAATATAAAAAACATTACAGAAGAAGTTAGAAAGTACAAACACAAGTGTAGGATGCACAGTCGGTGTTCCAAAACAGTTATACTAATATAATACATGTTAAATAGAAGTTAGCATAACAGTCATGTGATTTTGTAGGTTTGTGGTGTGTTTGTGCATTCGGCACAAACACAAATGTTTTATGCATAGAAGTGTGTGTAGAGTGTTATGGATTTTGAGTGTATGCCAAGCCTGACATGTGGTATCATGGAGATCTTTCCTGGGTGACCACCTGACCTTCCCCTGACACCTGCCTGGTCTACAGGTCCTGGGTGACCACTTGACCTTCCCCTGACACCTGCCTGGTCTACAGGTCCTGGGTGACCACCTGACCTTCCCCTGACACCTGCCTGGTCTACAGGTCCTGGGTGACCACCTGACCTTCCCCTGATGTCCTGGGTGACCACCTGATGTTTCTCATCTCTCTGAAGAGACTGACAAGGAGGTTGTTTCCATAGGAACTGGTGAGGCAGCCTGTCAATAGGCTCCTGATGCCAGTGCTTTTCACACATACCAGTTTTACACACTCAAACATGTTCTGAGGGCAGAAAGATATTGATTGGTTCAGGTGAATGTCCAGTCGAAATGGAGAGCAGGCAATGCACATGAACCTTTCAAGCTGAATCAAAAATGTGTACATGCAATACCATTAAGAAATGCAGTAGTTAACATGAATGAATGATGAACAACGACATGAACAAACGGATTATAATGATAACCCCTGCTCTAGTAATGATTTACACATGCATTAACTAACAGTGTGCAGTGTCATTTTTTTATGATGACACAGGCCATAATCTCATGTTGTTTTTTGCAGGAACACAGTTTGTAGTGTAATTGTTTAATGTTGTTGCAGGACATCCATTCATGTAGCTAGTTGTTTGCATGAATAGGCTATGTACTATACATTATTCATAAGATTATCAAATTTGTTAATATGATTACAGTGCGCCAAGCATTATTACTGAGGTAGGCTGGCTGCTTGCGTCTACAAATAGGTGACGTGCACAAAATGTCTGATCGTACTTGGGGTTGTGTATTGTTTGAAATATATTAAAGGACACTTACTATGGTTGGCCAGTAGAGGGCAGAGAGACATGGTCACGTTGCGTTGGGACTGAATATGTTCCAAATAAACATCTGCGCATTCTCGTAACACTTGAAGGAAAAGCCATGTTTTCTTTCTCATAATGTATCCTGCTTTCCAGGTCAGTAGTGTACAAAAGTACACTGGACATTTCGATACTTGCCTGTAAAAGTATATTATATATATATATATATATATATATATATATATATATATATATATATATATCTAGGATTAATATAATCGAACTTTGTAATTGTATTGTTTAGGAACTTTGCAATTGTTGCACTGTAAGGGTTAACGATAAGCTAGTTGATTCCAGTTAGCTGTATGCTAGCTTTCAGTTAGCACTTGCTTGCTCAGCCATGTTAATTTCGTGTTAACATTTGCAATTTGCAATTGCCTAATCCAGATATTACTACACTAGCTGAACATAAAGCTGTTTTACACATAAGTACAACATTAATGCTGTATTAGAACTTTGTGAAATGTCTGATTTAAAAAGGGCTTGATAAAATTACATTTGATTGACTGGTTAATGTGACTGTTTATTTTTTGCATCAGACTTGCCTGTTTACACTTTACTGAGAAGACATTATTCATCTCTTCCTTCAGGATGTCCTTGTTTTCAGAGTGGTTGTTTTACAAATTGTCTTTATAGCCTACACTTAGTTAATCCTGTCATTCTTTAAGGAATGATTGTGTTATCACTAGTATTTTAACACAAAGCCATTAGTTCATGCTCTTTTGGCCCACTAACTAACCATTGAGCTGGAAGGAAGCCTTAATAAAGGATACCTCACTATTAGATTATTATTTTGTGTCCCTTTAAGTAAAGTGATGAATTATTCTACCTAAACAATCACTAACTAATGACCCATTGGTAGCTATAAACCCGTAATAACTGATACTTCACCATTATTTAATTATTTTTTGGCCCCTTAAGTAAAGTGATGAATTATCATACATTAATAATCACTAACGACATGAGTTCATGTTCTGTTTCAACATGAACAAATGACACTACATGCTGTTAGGTAATGCATTTGTAAACCACTAATAAAGTAGGGGTCATCATTAGTAAATGTTGGTTCATGTCACTGTTCATCATTTGTCATGTTGACTATTGCATTTGATCATGATAGTTCATGTACCCTTATCGGAAAGTGTTACCCAAAAAAGGATTGTTATCTTCAAAAAAAACAATTCACCACTGAATAGATGCGTAATTAGGTCATTGAGGACATCATTCATTAAAACATAACAGGGAAACTTACTCCTTCACAGACATTAGCAGAACTGCACGCTTCTTGATGCAATTTCTCCATTTCAATTGGATGTTCATCCGTAACTTTCACATTATTTTTGGCCCTCAGAACATGTTTAAGTAAAACTGTTACAGTGGGGAGAACAAGTATTTGATACACTGCTGATTTTGCAGGTTTTCTTACTTACAAATCATATAGAGGTCTGTAATTTTTTACGATAGGTACACTTCAACTGTGAGAGATGGAATCTAAACAACAATCCAGAAAATCACATTGTATGATTTTTTTTTATAATTATTTTGCATTTTATTGCATGACATAAGTATTTGATACATCAGAAAAGCAGAAATTAATATTTAGTACTGAAACCTTTGTTTGCAATTACAGAGATCATAAGTTTTCTGTAATTCTTGACCAGGTTTGCACACACTGCAGAAGGGATTTTGGCCCACTCCTCCATACAGACCTTCTCCAGATCCTTCAGGTTTCGTCTCTGTCGCTGGGCAATACGGACTTTCAGCTCCATCCAAAGATTTTCTATTGGGTTCAGGGCTGGAGACTGTCACAGAACGAGGAAGTCCAAGGAGGGAGATGGAGGCAAGAGCTGGGTTGCCGGGAAAAACTTTAATGGGTAACAGGGAAAAACAAAACAGTGCCATGCACTACAAAAACAGCTCAAAACTAGGAATAAAGGTAAACATCCAAACCGCAAACAAACAATGACCGACAAGGACAGGGAGAAAATGGTCAAACTAAATACACTGACTAACAAGGAGAACAGAAACAGGTGGGGGAAAAACACAGGTGAAAGGAATAAACTGATTAACTGAAACAAGAACAGGAAAGACCTAACAAGGACATGACAAATCACGGACACCCAGAAAACATGAAACGGAATAGCCCCAGCAGGCTGGGATCATTACAGAGACTGGCTGGGCCACTCCAGAACCTTGAGATGCTTCTTACGGAGCCACTCCTCAGTTGCCCTGACTGTGTGTTTCGGGTCGTTGTCATGCTGGAAGACCTAGCCACGACCCATCTTCAATGCTCTTACTGAGGGAAGGATGTTGTTGGCTAAGATCTTGTGATACATGGGCCCATCCATCCTCCCCTCACTATGGTGCAGTCGTCCTGTCCCCTTCGCAGAAAAGCATCCCCAAAGAATTATGTTTCCACCTCCATGCTTCACGGTTGGGATGGTGTTGTTGGAGTTGTACTCATCCTTCTTCTTCCAACCACGGCGAGTGGAGTTTAGACAAACAAGCTGTTGCCTTCTCACCAAGCCGCTTGCCTATTGTCCTCTAGCCCATCCCAGCCTTGTGCAGGTCTAAAATGTTATCCCTGATGTCCTTACACAGCTCTCTGGCCTTGGCCATTGTGGAGAGGTTGGAGTCTGTTTGAGTGTGTGGACACGTGTCTTTTATACAGGTAATGAGTTCAAACAGTTGCAGTTAATACAGGTAATGAGTGGAGAACACATCACTAACAGGTCTGTGAGAGCCGGAATTCTTACTGGTTTGTAGGTGATCAAATACTTAGGCCATGCAATAAAATGCTAATTAATTATTTAAAAATCATACAATGTGATTTTCTGGATTTTTCTCACAGTTGAAGTGTACCTATGGTAAACATCACAGACCTCTACATGCTTTGTAAGTAGGAGAAAACCTGCAAAATCAGCAGTGTATCAAATACTTGTTCTCCCCACTGTTTGTGCGTCTTTTCACCCTCTGGTGAAAAAACGTTTCCGACAGGCTTTTTCACAACTGTCTGTCCTGGTGTGTATGGACCATGTTAGTTTATTGGTGATGTGCACACCAAGGAATATGAAGCTCCCTACATGCTCATATTCAGCCCTTTCTCTGGATGGGGGCATTCTCCTCTTCCTCACCAAATGAGATTCCTGCTTGAGAGTACTGATGGAAGCCATGACAGTTTTTTGCATTAAATATTTAATTGCTACTGACGTCCAGTCTGATATTTCCTCTGGCCCACAGCCTTGAGAATTTGAACATTTTCAAAAAGTTTAATCACATCAGCTATCATTAATGACATTAAGCAGTCTTCTACAAGAGCTGTTTCTCTTGAAATGATTTGCTGTTACTTGCCTCAGAGCTAGCCTAGCATGTAGCTCTTCTGGTTGACTCGTGTGTCTGGGCAGCTCGCTGCTGGGTGTCCCATTTTAGTTCCTGATGGTTGGAAAGCTCTGCCACGTCTGACAACCATTTTAGCTGGGGTAATAGTTTGATCTTAGTCTCTGTTACTGCTTTGACTCATGGTTAATCAGGAGTTCAAGCTGGATTTATTGTATGAGAATGTATTTGTTCTTCCCTTTGAAAGAATCAGCTCTTTCTATTAGTTCAGTGTGAATTGCATTGCTTTTAATACAAGGCTCTTAGTTTGGATATGTAAGTACATGTGGCCACTGTGTGGATATTATCATTAACACATACTCCCATCAGTACACCATTAACCACTGTTTTCATTTGGACAGATTAGAACTAAAATGCATTTCCACGGTAAATGTGATTAATAGCTCTGATGCTAACCAACATTTTGTTGTTTTAATGATTTATCACTGAGTTAGTGGTTATCCCAAATGGCACACTTCATGTACATTGTGCAGTACTTTAGACTAGGGCCCATGTCCTCCGTTGAAAGGTAATGTACAATGTAGGGAACAGGTGGACAATTGGGAGTCATTTTAGCTAAAAAAAAAACAGAACAGAAACAGTTTGCTCATCAGATTTACTTGGATGTGAAATTATGAGTGGAAGAAAAAATTGATCTTTCCACTCATTGATTGCGTGATGGCATTGATGAGCTGGAAACTGCGTATGTTTGTTTGTGTGTTTCTGAAGAAAAAGTTGAATAATCGGGACATTGAGTGGAGGTTTATTTGAAAACCAACATCCAATATAAATATTTTTTAATAGGCAGGTTTCCAGACCTCCAAGTAGGCCAGAGGAAATTAGAGGTGTGGCCTCGCAAGACTATGGTTAGTATTCTAGTTAGGCATTACCTGTGAGGTTTAGGGTAAGACATTAGGGATGGGTTAAGTTTAGGCATAGATGTTAAGTTGAGATTTGGGTTAGAATTAAGCTTTTTATGTATCTTGGATGTGAGTGCATTCACACACAAATATATTGTATGTCTACAAGGTTTTCCTAAAAGATGAAAAATGGGAGAATGTTTCCCTCCCGAATAGGTTGTTTTGTTAGATCTAAATCTAGCTGCACATTCTCATGACCAAAGCCGTTCTGTAGAACAGCTCTGCCTTTAAACTCCAGGGACACCGGCAGGTACAGCTAATGATAGAACACATTAGCAAATCACCAGACATCTCCTTTGACTGAAGACCTACTCCAGTGTGCAGAACTGTGGAACATAACGGCGATGTGTGTGTTGGGGCAATATGTGTGTGTGTTGGAGCGATGTGTTTGTGTTGGGATGATCTGTGTGTTTTGGGAGGATGTGTGTGTTTGTGTGTGGGTTGGGGTGATTTGTGTCTTTTGTGTGTTTTGGGGGCATGTGTGTGTGCTGGAGGGATGTGTGTGTTGGGGGTGAGAGGGTGTCTGTGCTGGGGGAATGTGTGTACTGGGTAGATGTGTGTGCTGAGGCCTTACAGCTCTGTCCTCAGTGGGATTTCGGCTTATCTGAGGGGATCAGGCAGAGATGCATAACAAAGGATGTGAACCAAATCCAGGTATGTTGAGGCGATGAAGCACAAGGGATGTCTAGATATATAGAACATTGTTTTTTTCAGTCTGCATAGGTCCCCCCTAAAGTTGCAGTGTGTTACATGTAACAAGCTCCCCGTGAAGCGGGGGTGTGTTACATGTAACGAGCTCCCCATGAAGCGGGGGTGTGTTACATGTAACGAGCTCCCCATGAAGCCGGGGTGTGTTACATGTAACAAGCTCCCCATGAAGCCAGGGTGTGCTACATGTAACAAGCTCCCCATAAAACGGGGGTGTGTTACATGTGACGAGCTCCACATGAAGCCAGGGTGTGTTAAATGTAACGAGCTCCCCATGAAGCGGGGTGTGTTACATGTAACGAGCTCCCCATGAAGCGGGGGTGTGTTACATGTAACAAGCTCCCCATGAAGCGGGGGTGTGTTACATGGAACAAGCTCCACATGAAGCGGGGGTGTGTTACATGTGACAATGTGTTACATTTATAAGAGTATGGATGGAGGCCAGATGGGACATGAATGATGAATGGGGTGTATCTGGACAATGTGAAAGTGTGTACATACATTAACATGAAGGCCAGTCCAATCTAATGGATAGAAAACAAACAGCAAGGAGAGCCGAGTGGAGGCTGGAATGGTCCGGTATCGTCTGGTACTCAAGCCTGGTACTCCGGAGATGTGGGCCAAGACCTCATGTCCTCCTCAATTTTAACAGGGTAAGAGAGGGAAAGTTTAGCAAGTGCATTATTTATATCTACAAGGATTTACAGTAGAGGAGAACTGACCCTACTCCCCCAGCAGCGTAGGACCTTGGGGCTGAGACAGGGGGGTCCAGTGATGCTGTCGCTGTCCGGAGGCCCCAGCCGGGGCCCAACAGGCATGATGTCAGTCCACCTACATTGCCAAGCATCAACCCAAGGGACACCCACCAACCGCAACCACACTGAAATGAGATATTCATTAGATATTGTTTTAATCTCTTAAGAATTGTTTATGTGTTTACATACTTTAACGCTTCTTCTCAAGCAAACAGCATTTGAATAAGAATCCAAAATTAGCTGGAATTGTTATCAATGCCTCTTTGCAGGGCTGTTTAGTACAGAGAACACAGAATCCCCTATTAGAATACAAAGAATTGAAAATCTCTACAGTAGAATTACTAGCTGCGGCTCCGCAGGAATGACAGAAAAGGAGGGACCTTTGTCTGTTTGTCTGCCACAAATGTCTCTCTTCGTTCTGTCTGTTTGTTTGATGCACATGTCTGTCTCTTGTTCTGTCTGTCTGTTCACCATATGCCATCACCTGATTGGAGTTGACTGTGATTGCCTCTCATTTTAATTGCAATACAGAGATTTAACACATCTGGCTTCAAATACCCTTAACATTACTTCTTTTAGCAATTTTTTTGCTTGCGGAATCCAACTCAACCAATATAATAGTGCCAATATTTGCAACCTTTGTTCCCCTGATGATCCCCTACAAGCAGACTGCATGGACCGTTCTCTGAAATGATTTAAATACACTTTGAACCCAGGACTGTGTAAGTCATCAGACTCCGCTCTGCTCTGTTGACCTTAGCTATTGGCTAATAATGAAATACTGTGTGGGAATAAGTGACTGTCCATCTGAAGGCAACTTTTCAATTATGGCTGGACTCTTCATTACACTGTGATATGAGGGCCAGACAGTGTTGTGCTGAATTCAGGATGTGTAACAATTGGCTCTCTACTGGCTGTCCTGGTGTACTACTTTTGACCAAGGTCCTAGAGGCTGTAGTGTACACTTCAGGAAATAGGTTGCCATTTAGAGCGCTAATGTCAGCCGGTGTTGTGGAGAGCCCAGGGACCTCTTTGAATCAGCTAACTGGGTAGGTACTTTCTATATGTTCCAAATGCCCCCCTGTTCTCTGTAAATGGCACTACAATTAAACACAGCCTTAAGGGAATAGGTGGCCATTTGGGACGCAAGCCATTAATCATCTAACAGGGCACAAATGACGTCTTGTAGAATTCTCTCAAATAAAGGCTGGTTCTCCTGTGTAGCACACTACTTATAGTGTACTTCACCTGAGCCCTCAGGCCTGGTCTGAGTTGTGATCAATATATTCAAGACATTTAGAATCAGGAATATATTAAGACATGGGAAACATATTCAAGACATATGGAACAGGGAATATATTAAGACATGGGAAACATATTCAAGACATTTAGAATTGGGAATATATTAAGACATGGGAAACATATTCAAGACATTTGGAATAGGGAATATTAAGACATGGGAAACATATTCAAGACATTTGGAATAGGGAATATATTAAGACATGGGAAACATATTCAAGACATTTAGAATTGGGAATATATTAAGACATGGGAAACATATTCAAGACATTTAGAATCAGGAATATATTAAGACATGGGAAACATATTCAAGACATTTGGAATAAGGAATATATTAAGACATGGGAAACATATTCAAGACATTTGGAATAGGGAATATATTAAGACATGGGAAACATATTCAAGACATTTAGAATCAGGAATATATTAAGACATGGGAAACATATTCAAGACATTTGGAATAGGGAATATTAAGACATGGGAAACATATTTAAGACATTTGGAATAGGGAATATATTAAGACATGGGAAACATATTCAACACATTTAGAATTGGGAATATATTAACACATGGGAAACATATTCAAGACATTTAGAATTGGGAATATTAAGACATGGGAAACATATTCAAGACATTTGGAATAAGGAATATATTAAGACATGGGAAACATATTCAAGACATTTGGAATAGGGAATATTAAGACATGGGAAACATATTCAAGACATTTGGAATAGGGAATATATTAAGACGTGCGAAACATTCAAGACAAATATGAGGGAAACAAACATGTGATATCTATGATATCTTGTATGATATCTAATGACACATGGTATGGTAACTAATATAATTGACAGAGAGTGATATACAGAAAAAGGCTGGAGTTGACAAATAAGAGCCAGTGCTTTGGAAAGATCCTTCACTACAAAAAAGTTTTAATAATAGTACATGTTATTTAGTAGATACCTTTAACCACAGCATTTAGTCATGTGTGTATGCATCATCCACGCACTGGAAACCAACACATCATCCACACATTGGATCCCTATGCATCATCCACACATTGGATCCCTATGCATCATACACACCTACGAGAACCCAACACTTCATCCACGCACTGGAACCCAACGCATCATCCACACACTGGAACCCAATGCATCATCCATGCACTGG
>JACXGJ010015950.1:0-12900 GCA_016801105.1 Esox niger
ATCTCAAATGAGCTCGGGCCCAAAGAAGGCGGCAGCGTTTCTGGATCTTGTCAATATATGGTTTCTTCTTTGCATGGCAGAGTGTTAACATGCATTTTTGTCTGAAGCGACGTATTGTGTTCACAGGCAGTTGTTTTCGGAAGTGTTCCTGAGCCCATGCAGTGATTTCCACTACAGAATCATGTCTGTTTTTAATGCAGTGCTGCCCGAAGATCATAGCCATTCAGTATTGGTTTTCGGGCCTTGTCCCTTGCGTTACAGAGATTTCTCCAGATTCTCTGAATCTTGTTATATTATGTACCGTAGATGATGAGGTCCCCAAACTCTTTGCAATCCTACATTGAGAAACTTTGCAATATTAAATAGTTGCACTATTTGCCTCGTCTTTCATTGAGTGGTGAACACCTGCCTAATTTTACTTCTGAAAGAGTCATCCTGTCTGGGATGCTTTGTGTATACCCAATCATGTTACTTGATATGTTAGTAATTAACCTAATCAGTTGTGAGATGTTCCTCCAGGTAAATTTTTTTGCATTGCACAGCATTTCCAGTCATTTGTTGCCTCGGTCACAGCTTTTTTGAAATGGGATACTGGCATCAACTTCAAAGAAGGTATATAGATTTCAAGAAACAAAATATCTCAGTTTCAACATTTAATATGTTGGATTGTTGTACCCTGTTTTATTGAATGTAGGGTTTTAAGATTTGCACATCATTGCATTCCCTTTCCTTTACATTTTACACAGTGTCCCAACTTTTTGGAAATCGAGGTTTTAAGTTGCTCGATTCTTTTGACCGTTATTCTACTGTGCGGTTAGTTTTTTTGAATGCTTCACGGTTATCAGTTCAGACATGAGCTATGACTGGTTGAGGCGGATCAACATTGTGGGCCAGTTTCTTTTGTTTTGGTCTGTAGAAAATAGGTCTCTATTCAGTGTTTGAAGGATCTGGATAAATGCCCAATACTGCAGTGCAAATGATGAGATCCCCCAGCACACATGCTCGCACACACACACACGCATGCACACACACACACGCATGCACAGACACACACACACACACACACACAAACACACACGCATGCACGCATGCACACACACACCATCTTCTCAAGAGGCCAATTCTATTAACTATCCATGCTCAGTAAATTACATTCAAATGATGAAAAACAAGGATTCATAAATTCGCTTCATTTTGTACTTGATTAATTATTCATACTTTCTTATTCTCCCTTGCCCTGGGTGTTTGAGGAGGTAAAAGAGAACGCGACAATGAGGGAGGGATGAAGAGAGAAAAAGAGAGAAGGTAAATAGAGAGAGTGAGAGAGCAGAAAGAAACCATGAGAGAGAGAACGATAGGCTGAGTGAGTGCAGCTACGGGAGCGGAAGAGAGAATAGGGCCTGTTGTTTGGCAATTAGAGAAGGCTTTAATGGTGATTAGAAAAGAATGTGGGGGGAGAGGGGGATCAAACAAATGAAAGCCTCTCCCAGGCACGGGAAGCCTCCACCGCAGAAGAAGAGCAACATTTCTCTCAGGCACGGGAACCCTCCACCGCAGAAGAAGAGCAACATTTCCAACTTCTCATTGCAGCCGCCTAGACTGTAGTGGGGCTGTTGTTGTGTTGTAGCCAATGTCCCAGTCCAAACACTGAGCTCTAGGCAGTATGTCGGTGAATTTTCCCAGCAGCCTCGGTCTGGAGACTTATACGGATGCGGTGCTAAACACACACACACACACACACATACACACCGCTAACCAAAGCCCACATCCCACATGTGCATCTCTCATTTCTACCCAGCAATCATGTCTCTGCTTCATTCAATTTGGCCTTTTATCCTAGCTTTCGGCGGGTATGCGGAAGAGACGTGAAGCACTCTGGTGGTTTCTGTTCAGTGGGTTGTGTGGATCGATAGTGTCCAAATTCAATGATGAATTTAATAGTGGGGCAGTCCCTTGACACATCCCTGTTCCTGTATCACACACTGCTACAGTGATGCTAAGTCAAAGATTATAGAGATACTTACTGAAGTCCGGCGCTTTTATGATGTTAACTATCTCAGACAGAAGTTAAGGCGCTACAGAGGAGATCAAAGAGATGGGCCAGAGTGTGCTTCTACCACAGCCAAGATCAATCTCCCATTGAAGCTGTGGGCTTGTGTTTAGCATCTCCTGTTTGACGGAGATACACAGATGGAGACGGAGAGATATGGAGGAAGAACGTGACAGAGGAAAAGAGGGGAAAAAGCATAAAGAATGAGATAAGCAAAGAGAGAAAGAATGATAAAAGCAAAGAGAGAAAATCGCCAGAGAGATAGAGAGAGCAAAAAGACTGTGAAACAGGAAGATATAGAAACTGGATGAGAGAAATAGAGAAAATCTAGGTGGTAGAAGCAAAGACAAGGTCTGACGAGGGCCTGGTCTATGCGGGTCAACACTGTGTCCTCTGGGGTGAAGATGTGACGCTGGGAGGTCGGCCGTGTGGGCAGATTCTCTTTCACAGAATATCACACACTTTAATGTAGACTGCTGCTCTCCGCACATTCCGCTCTGTCAGCAGACTCAGTCTGGCCCAGCAGGATTTGGGTTTGTTTTCACACATTCCAATGCCCTCCCTCTGTCGCCTTTATTTTCACTACCGACCCGGGCGTCAGGTGGCATGCTAGGTACAGGGCACTCAAGGTCAGTGTGTGTGTGTGTGTGTGTGTGTGTGTGTGTGTGTGTGTGTATGTTTGATGAGGAACCGGAGTCCCAGACGATGTGGCGGTATGCTATCTGCTATCCCTGTCACTTCATCCATCATTGGTTAACCCAACCCTCCCAAGACCCCCGCCAACTGCTGAAGCCCAGTCCAGCAGCACCCACTTTGGATATCTTATCACAGATATGCAGTCCCTCTCCTCTCCTTGTGCTCTGGCAGCCGTTAGCATAAAAACGACACCGCATGCTCACTGCTCGCGGAGGGCTGCTCGGGCATGGGTCTTTTCGTCTCTCCCGTTCTGGGAGGGCTTTGCATACTGGAGCCACTCGCCCCCGTCAAAACATTCAGGAGGAAACAGGACTGTTTCTTTTATCTAATCAACATGACTTCAATCAAATACTTTCTAAAGCGTTTCTAAAGCATCTCAGATGTTCCGTTTCTCAGGCGGGACAGACAGGCAATATAAAACAAAGCTCCTACAGGCTTTACGTAGAGAGAGAACAAATCCGGTTTAAGTCCCTCAAACCCTAGAAAAACATACAGATGTAATGACATGCTCAGTATGTTGGAGGTTGCAGTGTGGTTTTTCAATAAGATGGTGGTTATTTCCCCCTTTTTTCCAGGAGAGATACACATCAAGCTACAGTCCTGTTCTCAGTGGAACAGGCTGGTTGAACTGTGTAATTAGCGGTTGCAAAGTTTCCCAGAGAGAGGAGCCATGAGGGAAAAGTTCAGAACACGGTCAAGTCAGAGTCTATGGCTAAAGGGAGAGAACTTGAGCTTAACTACATCCATGCATGGCCAGAAACACAGCAACACAGCACGACATCAAGCCAAACAGACTCCAGGACACAGCCAGACAAATATTGCTATATGTAGCCTGCAGCTTTAATTTTTGTCAAAGTTCCAGTGGCGTCAGCCTCCGGTCCAAAGCCAGCGATAGTGTGTGTTGCGTGTCTGACATAGTGTGCTTTTCAATTCTTTTAGTGACTGGTTGTGTTGCTTCATTTCGGACACTGGTACAATCAGCCATTGGTTTAGTATATACTGTCTCATGACCAAGCTGAAGTAGAGTCATTTGTCATTAGTGATCGCTATCACAAACTCCCAGGGGGTGTGTTGGGGTGTGTGTGTGTGTGTGTGTGTCTGTGTGTGCATCATTAAGCCCCTGTTGCAGTCAGTATGACGAGGCTTTGCAGAGGGGTGATCGATGGGTCTTAAAACTGTCAGCTAAATGTTTCTAAGGGCTTGGAGGTATTAAGAGGGTAAATCCCATGTGTGTGTGTTTGTGTGTGGGTGGGGTTGTTTGTCATCCCCTGTGAAGGATTGGATATCTAGGTTTGCGTATCTGTTTGTCAATCCGTCTCCTTGAGGTGAAAGGGAGTCTGGATAGACAGCTGAATTTAAGCAACACTTGACAGCAAGACACATTTACACTGTGGTGAAAAAGAAGTTGTTTCCTTTCTGATTTTCAGTCATGTCCCTTATGTTCTTTTTTTCACAGATTGTCTTCCAATCTTCAATACGAAACCTAATATTTAATAAATGTTTTAAACCTTGGTGAACGAATAACACAAGCATTTGTATACCAACTTAATTCATATTCCTATGTAAATAGCACCTGTTCCAAGTCCTTACCAAGTGGCCCAGTGCTTGACCTTTAATATGGGGTCATTGATGTGGAATGCATTCTTTGGTTTCTGACAGTCGTAGCTGGACCTCTGGCATTTTGGGTCAACCATCTGCATTTTACAGTACTGCCACACGTTCAGTGGTGGTAGCTTGCTGCTTTGAAGATGTGTTTATCCATGAGAACCTGGAACACCAGTCGTCACTGAAGGAAATGCTCGTTCTGGTCTGTATCAGAGCATGTTATTCTCCAAAAGAGAATGTTAGACAATCCGCCCGTGAGCTGAATCTCAAGTGGGTATTTTTTTAGGACAATGTGTATATGAATATAACTGCTTGAACAGAAGCTTTGAAAAGAAACATCACCAAAGGTTTAGGAGATAGATCAGACACTGATATACAGATGACCTTTCATCCAGGCAAGAAAAATTCTCTAGATATTTACAGGAAGCTTTTGAGCTTAGTATATCTTGGAATCGTAGCTTTGTCCCGTAACATACCCTGGCACAATAAAGACAGAGAAACTGCACGGACAAAGTAAAAGACCCGGAGCGTTTCCACAGGATGAGAAAACCTGGCTGACACACAGACACACAGACACACATACGCACACTCTTGTACACACGCTGTCGGAGATGCCACTTGGCTTCAATGCAGCTAATTGTTGTGCGGTTGGAAAAGAGAGGGCACTGGAGCTTCCAGGGAGAAATCACAAGCACCCGCCAGGAGAAGGGGGGAGGGTTTGATGGTGGACAGGGGGGGAATAAATTAGCACAGCTAGCAGGTTGCTATGACAAGTCCTTTTAATGAGAACATCCTCAAGAGTTTTTTTTTCTTTTTCTGGAAGAGGCGAGGACCGCCGTCGTCTGTTCACTGAGAAAAAGAGGGATTGAGTTTAAGGAAGATCAGCGGAGGCTTCGCAATTAGTCCTCAGCATCTGCAGGATGGGATCTAATGAGTTGCAAAAAGTCAGAGAGCGCAAGGAGAGGGACGGGGGAACTGGAACGACAGCTAAAGAGAGAAAGTGAACGCTCCTTACTCCAATGAGACGCGCGGAGACGGAAGTGATCGGATGGGGAATAGCACAAACGGTTTAGTGCTCACGTTTGAGAGCGGAAATGCGCCGGCACTCCGCTATGCCACTCCGCTATGCCACTGCGCTATGCCACTCCGCTATGCCACTCCGCTATGCCACTCCGCTATGCCACTATCGAAAAGTGCACTCCGATAGGAGTTAAACTACCCTTAAGGCAAACATGTTTGAGTCATGTTTCGTACTGTAGCAAAGTCAGACAGCCCCAGGGGCACTCTTTCACCCCTATGGGTTTGTTCAAGACTGAGACACATCAGAGTGAGAATAACAAAACACAGCTATCATGTCACATGTAATGCCTAGAGAGGCAGAGGAGGATACAGTATGCATCCAGATTAGATTGCTCACATCCGTAAAATATGACTAGCACAAAGTCTGGTCCTCTGCCTACATAGACGCCAGCCACAATTTGTCCTGGCAACTGTACGAGTGAGGTAGCTATCTGTGTGTGTGTTTGAAAGATGCCGAGTCGGTTGGAGTTATCTCACCTCCACCTGTGTTGGTGAGCGGAAGCCAACTGGGCCGGCCGTGTGATCCGGGAGAGGAGTGCAGAGGAGGGCTTAGAAAAGGCACAAGGTCCTCCATGGTGTTGCATTACCGCCATTCATTGGCACAAAAGTGCAAAAGCTCCCAATAATCTCTTTAGCTGACTGTCACCCAGAGTTTGGCAAAACTGGCGCAAAGAGAGTGCCAGGGATGTTTGCACGAACTCGGGAGACGTGATGGGGGGGGCAAGTTGGTAGTGTGTGGTTGGGGGTGGTTGATGGAGAGCCTCAGCGTAGATAACACCCCCCCAATCCCACCCCCCCTCGTCAGTCACACCTTGTCATGTCTGGGAACCCTCACAAGTTTATCCATGTCAAAAGCAAAGCAAGGAAAATCCCCGGAGGAGGAAGCACAGAAAGATGAAGGAAGATGAAATAAATTGAATGATAGGCTTATTAAATGGTGAGAGAGAAAATTACAGTTTTCTGGGTTAGGGACACTGGAGATTTCTGGTGGGTGTATGAGTGGGGGAGTTCACCAGGGTTCAGACTAAGGACATTGGTTTTAACAGGGTGAGGGATGCAGAAAAATATTGTTTTTAAAGATATTTTACAGACTTAACGGCGATGTCCCATTTTTTTTGTACAAGGTATGATAATAACCAAAATAATATGAATATACACGTAAATAATAATGATATCTTATAGTAACAATTGCAGTGGAAGGGGCCTCATAATTTCCCCACGAGTGCTGAGCCTGAGTCCTGCACTATGTGCTAGTGAAATGACATGTCTGATCGTACTCTCTCAGGTCTAACTTCGCCATCTCCTCATTAGCACAATGCCACGCTGCCATGACAAGCTGCATATCGCCATGGTGAAACCACATCGTAAAACTAGCAACTCGGACTTCTGGCCGCCAAATGAGGGGAAAACCGACTGGTCTTCAGAACCACACTGCCACCACCCAAACAGTTGTTCCAAACTAAACAGTGCATGTAAGATCTTAGCATAGGCCCCTAAGTAAACAAACGACCACTCTGGTAGAGGGGAGGTGAACGTTGAACACGGCATTTGCAGAACTTGGAGCCCTACGGCGGCGCATTAAACACATCCAGCCGGCGGAGGCCTGAGCCATTTTACAACACCCCACCATTAACGCAAAAGGCATTGCAAAATCACACTGAGTTATGATTGCCATTAAAGAGCAAATGAATCAGACATCGCAGCTGGACTTGGGGAGCAGCTTCATTGCCGGCGCTCTGGAAAGTCTTTTCTTAGCCCGGCCCACGCTCGCACCCTCCCCCTGACATGCCAGCGCCACAGGATGCCGCTCGCCAGGGGGCGAAGTCACACGGGTGTAGCTCGACTTTGTGCATACATGTGCGTTTGATGTCGGCGTCTGTGAACACGTATGAGTGTATCGATGACTCATTCCGGGGAAACGTGCGTGTGGAAAAATGGCACAAAGGTGCATTCAACCAAAGCCATCAGAAATGGATGCGGGGTTTCCTTTCGTCTCTGCTAAAACTGCTGGTCCAACTAGCATAGTAGTTCACGTCTTTCATGCCAACTTACTCAGGCTTTTCTACTTCTGCTAGCTTTATTACATAAAACATCTTGGCCCGCAATCACTGGAGTTTTTATATAGCCTCCCTTTCTACAGTTAATGGCTTTGCTGCCACTATTCACTTACTGGCTTCAACTACTAGGCTTCTCTCTCTTCCCCAACTAGTCCTCTTACCTCTTTCCATCTATATACAATTATATTTTCTCTGTATATGTGTCTGTCTTTTCATATCTCGGCCTTTGGTATATCTCTGTCACTGTATGTCTTGGCCTCTATATGTCTCTGTCTCTGTGTGTCTCTGTGGGTATGTGTGTCTCTGTCTCTGTGTGTCTCTGTCTCTGTGTGTCTCTGTCTCTGTGTGTCTCTGTGTGTTGTCTTTGTATATCTTGGTCTGTGCAGGTCTCTGTAGGTCTCTGTAAGTCTTGGTCTGTGTATGTCTGTCTCTGTAGGTCTCTGTATGTCTCGGTCTCTGTCTGTCTCGGTCTCTGTCCATTTATGGCTGTGTCTCTGTATGTCTCATTATGTCTTGGTCTGGTATGGCTATTTATATCTTGGTCTGGGTATGCCTCTTTATGTCTCTGTCTCTGTATGTCTCATTATGTCTTGGTCTGGTATGGCTATTTATATCTTGGTCTGGGTATGCCTCTTTATGTCTCTGTCTCTGTATGTCTCATTATGTCTTGGTCTGGTATGGCTATTTATATCTTGGTCTGGGTGTGCCTCTTTATGTCTCTGTCTCTGTATGTCTCATTATGTCTTGGTCTGGTATGGCTATTTATATCTTGGTCTGGGTGTGCCTCTTTATGTCTCTGTCTCTGTATGTCTCTGTATGCCTCTGTATGTCTCTGTCTCTGTATGCCTCTTTATGTTTCTGTATGCCTCTGTATGTCTCTGTATGTCTCCGTCTCTGTATGTCTCTGTATGTCTCCGTCTCTGTATGTCTCCGTCTCTCTCTTGCCCCGCCTGGATCTACTCTGATGAGGGAGTCATGTGTTCTGATAGGGTTTTCGGGAAGGGGGGTGGAGGAGGGAGCGGGGAGGGGAGGGGAGGGTGGAGTATGAGCACAGAAGAGGAGGCCTTCTCTCTCGCCCACGCGCTCCTCTCTCCCCCCTCTGGGGCCAGTGGGCTAGCTGTGAAATGAATGAGAGGCACGGCGTGGGCGGCCCGCTAACGCTAAGATAATGACAGCGTTTTGTCAGCGCTCGCCTCCAGCACCCGTCTCTTGGCACATGAAAAAGGAGGCGGACGGCGTGAGGCACGCAGAGAAAAAGAGAGAGGCTGCATGGAGCCAACAACGGCGTATGCCATGCAGAAACAGCGGCGCCGTTTTGGATACAGTGGCCTATCTGCGACCATGGCGAACTGGCTGACACATCGATCAGGTAGGTGTCAAAGAAAGTCAGCGATCGTAATCAATACATAGACACTAACCAAAAAGAGATTGCACGTGTTTATCCATAAGGCTCAGAGGAAGATAGCACAGTTTCGCTGAAAGAGGCCGTAATTAGTAAAGCACCTGAGAAGCAGGAGGTAAAAGGGTTACTGTATGATTCCAGAGCCCCAGTGAGCTGCCCTCTACCTCGCCAGTAGATAAATAGCCTCTAAGCTCCCAGAGCTAAGCAGAAATGTACTACTGCCTTAATGAGAGTTAGGCCGCCGTGTTCTCCTGGCTGTCAGACCGGAGACAGATAAAACCATCATGGCCACCTGGGTGGGGCCTAATTACCGTGGCTGGTTAACATCCGACAGACAAACAGAGCACGAGCGAGCGAACAAACCAACAGACAGACGCTAAAACATGTCTCTTTATACAGCCCAAGTAGCGTTTGTGTGGATTCTGTTCTTGTGACTGTGCATTCCCTCCGCTGTGCATGAAATACTCAACAGATGCTCGGTGACGACAACGATGAAACCTCAAAGCACAGCGCTTAACGCCGCCCGGAGACAGAGAGGAAGACACAAAAAATATATATAAAAAAAACTAAAGAAGAATCCTAAAGCGTCTCGCTTGAAAAACAGATAATTAGATCTGCGACAACATAACACAATAAGGCTGTCAGCGGGGATGGAGATGCTTTGCATTGTGGGAAACAAGGGCACAAAGAGCCTGTCGGACCAAATCTAACACACATCAAAACCTCGGGACTAAGTCATCGTCTAGAAACCCACAGACTGACATCCTCATTAATGACACCAAGATGAAATAGACTTTCCCTTTTCCCACAATCCAACAGAATGTGATAGGTTGGCCTTTTATTGATCTTGGATATTAACGGGTGAATAATACAGCACCGTGGGCCTATCAGAAGCTCATTAAAACATCCCTCTTCTCCACTCCCTCCATCGACTGTTGCTCTCTTTATTTCTTAGGTGAGTCACCCCTTTACCCATCAGCCCCAGGGGCAACATCATGTGTAATTACTTGTGTGCTACACACTTTAGCTGCCTCTCACTGACCTTAGGGGTCAGACTGACAGCCAGTCCCGCTGTTGTAACATCCACCCCTGATGCCCGGTTACTGATCACTTCAGGCACGTGTAACCGGGATTCATGCAGGGTCTCATATCAACTTTCCCTTCCTGACACTTCCTCGTGAACCTGACCTTCCAACCTGATGCAATTATTCTTGTTTTCTCTCCGGCTAATGGCGGCGGCGACCCTTGAACTTTTAAAATCCGTAGGTATAAAGGCAGACTCAACTGAATGAAAAGAAAAAAAACAGGACCTCACCGACAAAAACGGATCCAAATGACGCGCAACTCTGAATGACTACACAGACACGGCCGTGATATGAGGGCTTGGCGCCGAGCATGTGACACGAGACGAGACTCCGCCCTCTCTAATACCGGGATCTCTCCAGCCACCACAGAAAGGGCATGGTTAGGAGTGGCACTGCCCCGCGGGTGCCAGCCCACTCTCTGTCTGCCTGTCTGTCCAGTCTGACATTTGGCACCTGGCAGTCTGGCAGTATGGCCACCCCCGGCTCTTCTGCTTCAATTAACACCACCCCCACCTCCCACCACCACCACCTCAGTGTTCTCGACTAAACAAATGTCAGGGCGACAAGCTGAGGGGAACACAGTGTCGGATGATAAGGAGTGGAGAATAAATGGGAATCTGCACTGTTTCGTTGTTAGTTACTCTGTGTGTATGTGTTTGTGTGTGTGTAGACAGGACCCAGGGGGGGAGGCAGAGCTTTTCCTGTCAACACTGTAGCTTGAATATCAATGTGCCACAAACTACAGGTAGCTCATCCCAGAGAGGTGGAGATAGAGAGGGAGCGAGAGAGAGAGATGTCAGTGCTATTTGGCTCTAAACAGACAGTACAAGGAGACTATCTGACGACCGTGACTGAAGGAAAACACTGACTAGGTACAGACATGCACAGCATGTTTACAGAGTCACATGAACAAGCGGCTCGCTCTGCCCTCAGACAGGCGTAAAGGCAGAGCAGATGCGTCTCCTAAACTGCGAGAACTTCGCAGACCTAAAGGACCATTTCTTCGTCCAAATTCAAAACAAATTGGATGATTTTCAATGGATAACAGAAAAGGAGGATAATGCTGTATAAACAAACTACTTTATTGCCATATTAGCTATAAAATGTGTAGCTTCCCGCCACAGTCAGACAAACAAAACATTACAACCTGTGTCTTCCTCAACATGTCATTATTGTCCTCACTCATTTTTAACTGTATTTTTCTGTTTATGGTTATAACTCAGTTTATCCTATTATTATCCATCTGCATGACTGTATTTTTGATGTGTCTATACATACTTTTCTCACCAATAAAGCTCATTAAATTGAGGGAGAGAGACAAAGATAGAGAAGGATAGAAATACGGGAAACTCCGTACGATAAGATCTCCTTGAAAGAGCACTGTTGATGTGGGCCAACAGCAAAAAAGGGAAGATAGTGACAAGAGGCTGATGAGGAGAAGACAGCACAGTGAGAGGAGAGGAAGCAATTAAAAGCTGAGGTCAGAGGTCAGGGGAGAAGGAGTGAGAGTGATTAATGCCCATCTCCTATAACAGCACCCGTCCCCCTAGCACTGCAGAGAAAACTAGATAGGAAGCATCACAGTGGAAAAGTCTCTCTTCCTTTTCCTCTCCCTCTCTCCATCTCTCTCTTTCGCTCTATCTGCATGATGGACGTTTGGGTGTGAGCTGGGTAGGTGCTGGTGGGAGGGTCTCGTCACATACTACATCTTCGGTCTAGTCCATTTCTTGCATGTTACTGTTTATGGTTGTTGATCATTTCATGTAACGGTGAATTTACAGGTTGGGTTTGGGCAGAGTGTGAAGTAGTGTGGCTGCAAAGCGGTGTCTCCCTCTGTAGTGGGGCAGTCTTGCCTCTCCGTACACCGCGGTGTCATGTGTTTGCCCGACGCCAGCTTGTCAGTAGAGGATGTATTGCTTCCTGTGAGTGAGTGTCTGAGCCATGATAAGATTGTCTCTGCATCATGGATGAATTAAGATGGTTGAGACAGGGGTGTAGGTGAAGGAGGTTTTTGTTCCAAATACACTGCAATGTTTAAAGTCACCATATCGAATGTTCCCCAATTTATTCCCACATATGCTGACATTGATCACGAGTTGGTGTGTTTTGGATTGTTTGCTAGCGCGATTTATATATAATACTGCCATCTTGTAAACATAATGCTCTTAAACATGTGCTGTTCGTTCATCGATGACTTGATTAATATGTTTTTACAATCAATGAAACAGACTTTGGATGTTAAGTTTCAGTGTAACTGGGAAAGTCGTACATGGTCTGTGAGTTTAGGTGTTTTGAGGTGAGTGTGGTTGCATCCGGCACAAGGCGAGTGTGTCGCGAGTGTGTCTAAATGCGGATCGAGCTGAGCTGTGCGCTGTAGTGTTACGGGAGGGAAAGATGGATCGGTAGGCGGATGTACTAAGACAACCATAGGTTGCTACTCCCAGTTCCCTGTGCGGTTGAGCTGCTAAAGCTAAGCTCTGGTTCAGTTGTTTTGGGGGTTGGGCAGGATGTATGTGAACAAACTTGGTAGTGTGTCTGTGTCCGATGTGAGAATTGCACTGGGCCCAACGGTCTGTACATAGTGGATGGTTCTGTGGTGGGGGCTCCAGTTCTACGTGCTGGGCAGTTAGCATTTGACGCTAATAAAAATATTTTAACTGTGATGCCATCACTCAATCACCGAGTGGGGCGACTTGACAGACTGAGGCGATTTGGGATGTATAAGGTTTTGGTGATGCAGACTTCTTTTCAAGGTGATGAAGATCCATACTCAACGGGATGCAGACTTCTTTTCAACGGGGTGCAGACTTCTTTTCAACGGGGTGCAGACTTCTTTTCAACGGGGTGCAGACTTCTTTTCAACGGGGTGCAGACTTCTTTTCAACGGGGTGCAGACTTCTTTTCAACGGGGTGCAGACTTCTTTT
>JACXGJ010015951.1:0-13002 GCA_016801105.1 Esox niger
GTCAGTCATGTCAGTCATGTTTACACCTTGGTCAGTCATGTCAGTCATGTTTACACCCTTGTCAGTCATGTCAGTCATGTTTACATCCTGGTCAGTCATGTCAGTCATGTCTACACCCTGGTCATTCATGTCAGTCATGTCTACACCCTGGTCATTCATGTCAGTCATGTCTACACCCTGGTCAGTCATGTCAGTCATGTTTACACCTTGGTCAGTCATGTCAGTCATGTTTACACCCTGGTCAGTCATGTCAGTCATGTTTACACCCTGGTCAGTCATGTCTACATTGGTCAGTCATGTCAGTCATGTCTACACCCTGGTTAGTCATGTCAGTCATATCTACACCCTGGTTAGTCATGTCAGTCATGTTTACACTCTGGTCAGTCATGTCTACACCCTGGTCAGTCATGTTTACACCCTGGTCAGTCATGTCTACACCCTGGTCAGTCATGTCCACATCTGGTCAAAGTGGATGTGGGGCTATTTGGGGCCATGTTGTTTTACTATCTTAGGTCGTTGTTAGTAAAGTGATATTAGACTGATGAGAGGATTGACATGCTTTATGTACACCATGCCTGGTGAGAGAGAGGTTACTGGGAGGACATAGGCTTTAGACCAGGTATCCTCTTGTCTGGCTCTGGGATTGTGAAACAAATGTGAATGTGCAACAGTTTAGCTTCATCCACTGACAGTCCCCCTGGCCCCTTACTCAGTGCTGGTCGTAGCCTTTTGGGGCACATTCACTTCTAATGAACCATACATTCATATTGTAGTTGTTAATGCTCAGATCCTACTGGACACTAAGCAACATTTTATTCTGGGCCCTCTCTCCCTGAGCAGTTAATGTGTCCCTTCCCACTAACCACTAGGGCCCCCAACAGACTAGGGGCCATAAACAACCGCTTTGGTTATTGATTCCTAGAACTGGGCCCAGCCCACACTAGGTGTGTATTCCAGGTCCTCTGATTTGCACCACACTTGACCGACGTCCTTGACAACGTTCCAGAAAATAATGTTTTGGTAAATGTATCAGAACTACCAACAAGTAACACATTTCCATGCATGTACAATGTATGAATGTGAGATTTTATACAACATTAAGGCATTTGGGGAGTGTCTGTACACTTAATACTGTTTTTAGCAGATCGTAAGCAGTTTGTTTTATTTATTCACTAAATCTGTCATCATTGGCACTCCTTCTGATCTTTTTGTTTAACCTGTAATTCCATCTATATAGAGGGTAAGGGAGCATTACTTTATGAAATGATTATGGAATTCTACAATGTTCACAAAGAGGTATGCTTATCCTAGCATTTCTGTTGGGGGTAAACCTCAGCTGGGCCTGAGGAGAGTATATATGAGGTCCACAGGTGTTGGCTGTTTTTGGTATGTGCTTCAGCACTTCCATTTTAGATGTTACAATGACAATGTGTTTACTGTAGACTGGCATCTTTATTTTATTTAAACATTTTTACAGTGCGAGGTTATTTCTTAATCATAGCACATTTCTCCGATTTCTTGATGAAAATGTGATTTTCTCTGTTGTAATTCTTTGTCATTTGGAATATTTTTAGGGGTCATCAGAAGACATGGGATACATATTATAAAGGTGCAGTGGTCTGTTTATTTTTTCCGGAGCTGTACAGCATATGTACTTGTTACATATACTGTCAACAAGTATATATCCCCTGTTTGTTTTCAAAAAGTTAAGCATAAATATGATTGCTTGGATGCCTGTCATCAAGCAACATCACACCAGTATTAATTTTGGCACCCATTTTTATTTTGTCTAATTTATCTTACAGTTTTAGTCACATTTATATTATTTGAATAATGATTTTGTCTAGTAATTTTCAAAATGACGGAAACAGCGAGCCATTTAAGTCAACAAAATGTCCGTAGGTTTTAGTCACATTTAAGTACTATTATAATTATTGCCTCATTAACCAATATTAAACAGATCACCATATTAAATAAGCCTACTGGAACATATCGCTTACTATGTTGATATTACCTACAATTATTCATTTTCCACAATGTATTTAGAAAGTGAAAAATGCGTACTGCACACGCGTTATTGTTCGAGCCTTTTAAATGACATGGATGGAAATATCAATTTGAAATAGAACAAGCAGAGAACGGAAGACTAAAAGACGTTTTGATAGTTTGAATTTGTTTATACCCATGTCTGCAGGCACATCACCACGGTCTTTGCCTGTGTGTATATTTTGCAATGATGCCCTGTTAGAAGTCTTCTGATGAAAAATATCTAATTCCACTATGGTACAGTAGTTATATAAGATTATCATCAAAAAGAAAATTTAGTCTAGTCTCGTTTCTGTCAGCCAAAATGAAACGTTTTTTTCTTTTCTGTTTCTGTTTAGTCAGTTATCATCTCGTCAACTGCCACTGAAAAATAGGTATTTAACAAATATTTCAATCACTATTTTTGCTGACAAAATGAACACTACGTCACACTATAGCTCCAAGCATCATGTGTAATATGACACATCACACCGATCTGAAGGCTGCTGCCACTCCTTCTCCCCATATCATCAAGCTTCCATTGGGCCCGTCATTTCCTGCCAATGAATGGTATAAGTCAATATGATGCAGTAGCTGTCATTTCTTACAGTAGATCAGTCCACATGAATAAAACATTTCATCAAGTCGCTTTTACCATTGTTTAAACAGAACTCCATCAAACTGGAGTGTTGAAATATTTCTGATTTGATTGTAGTAGGAATCCTGTTTTCTTATCTGCTCTCCGGCGAGGCACAGTAGTAGGCCTGAATTGTGTTACACAGTTCCTGTGCGGTGTGGTTTGGAAGGACATACAGCGACACACTGACTGAGTAGAATGGATTGCCCTCATTATTAATGTATTATCCAGCCAGAATGATTGACAACCTTTATTTCATGCTTGACAGACTTGTAAATGAAAACTGTGTGCCGCTTCCCAGGTTACAATGATTGTTCACCAATTATTCTATGTTGTGCTACAGCAATAAAGCTGCTAGGATATTGGGATAAAGATGCTGGGATATTGGGATAAAGCTGCTGGTATATACTGGAGATGTGTAGGCCTAGCAGGTGAATATTCAGTATGAGTTTACGTGCTTGAATTTGGGGGTGTGTGTCATCCAAGGACAATGTGTACATTCTAGAATAATTGGTCCCCACTAAGAACAATGGAATTTCCCTTGTGGGGGACAGATTTAGGGTAACACTTAATAATTAATGAGTACTGTGTTAAAACTGGGGGTTACTTTCAGTGTAGCGCTAGGTTGACGATTATATTATTTGGGGTAAGGTTTAGAACTTGGCTTAGGCATTAGGGTTCGGGTTTAGGAATAAATGTGTAGGAATAAATGTTAGGTTATTGAGGTTAAGGTAAGGGCAAACAACTGGTGTCCCCATTCAAATAGCTAAGTAAATGTAAGTGTGTGTGTGTGTGTGTGTGTGTGTGTGTGTGTGTGTGTCCTCTCCCTGCTGAAGAATATAAGGTGTTAACCCAGCTCAGTGCCTCATGGCAGTGGATGTCAGTGTGGAATGTGGACCATGACTGGCTGGTACAAACAAAAACAAGTTGTGGAGAGAAATGGGGTGAGAGACCGGAGAGAGACGACGAGAGAGACGTGGAGATAGAGATGGGGGTGAGAGACGGGGGTGAGAGACCGCAGAGAGACGGGGAGAGAGACGTGGAGATAGAGACGGGGGTGAGAGACGGGGGAGAGAGATGGCTGAGAGATGGGGAGAGAGACGTTTGAGAGACGGGGAGAGAGAGGGTGTGAGATACGGGGTGAGAGACAGGGTAAAAGACAGGGAAAGTGAGAACAGAGTGGTTTCCAGTACAGCGCAGGCTCTGAGTTACAGTACTGCTAACACACACACGCTGGTGCAGGAATGTTTACGTTAGTACTAGCCTGCCTGTGTACTAGCTTGTCAGTGTGCTAGCCTGCCTGTGTGTTAGCCTGCCTTTGTGCCAGTCTGCCTTTGTGCTAGCCTGCAAGTGTGCTAGCCTGCCTGTGTGTTAGCCTGCATGTGTGCTTGCCTGCCTGTTTCTTAGCCTGCCTGTGTGTTAGCCTGCCTGTGTGTTAGCCTGCCTGTGAGTTAGCCTGCATGTGTGCTAGCCTGCCTGTGTGTTAGCCTGCATGTGTGTCAGCCTGCCTGTGTGCTAGCCTGCCTGTGTGCTAGCCTGCCTGTGTGTTAGCCTGCCTGTGTGCTAGCCTGCCTTTGTGCCAGTCTGCCTTTGTGCTTGCCTGCATGTGTGCTAGCCTGCCTGTGTGTTAGCCTGCATGTGTGCTTGCCTGCCTGTTTCTTACCCTGCATGTGTGCTAGCCTGCCTGTGTGTTAGCCTGCTTGTGTGTTAGCCTGCATGTGTGCTAGCCTGCCTGTGTGTTAGCCTGCATGTGTGTCAGCCTGCATGTGTGCTAGCCTGCCTGTGTGTTAGCCTGCATGTGTGCTAGCTTGCCTGTGTGTTAGCCTGCATGTGTGCTAGCCTGCCTGTGTGTTAGCCTGCATGTGTGCCAGCCTGCCTGTGTTGGATCAAAGGCAGGCAGCTAAATGGACGTGCTGGTATTGTTGTCATGCTCACATCTCTGTTCTTCCCCATCGATCAGTGCGGTAGACTTCTAACCCTGAGGTTGACAGGAATGAGACATGGGGATGAGGGCCATACACACACACACACACACACACACACACACAGTCCTGAACCTTCCCCACCGGTAGTGTCTGCTGTCTGGATGAGAACACAGTTTTTCTCTTTGTCTCTTTTCACCAGTCCCTGTCCTGGCTGGCTGGCTGACTGATACCATAGATATCATTGGGGCCAAACTCTACTCTGCAATCTCCCTTAATGACATCTGTGTGTTTTGATTTCCAGTCAGGCCTGACAAGTGCTGACTTGGGCGGATGTGGTATAGAATCAATATCGGTGGAGCCAAGTAGTTATGTATTATCTGTGACGGCCTCTCTCCCTGAGCTTCCCTCATACATCCTCCCCCACAGTCATTTCCATCCACGTCAGATCCATCGAGGATGGACTGGAAGGAGCAACGAGAAATAAAATGAATGTTTTCAAATGAAGCGCCAGAATGCCAGAAGATCTGGCAACTTTCGTAATTCTGTTCTACTTCTAGAAGACGGGTGCAAATTAGTGATTTCTTCTTTAGAGGAGAATTTCACTTTTTTTGATGTTTTGGGATGTGATTTCTCACCCAAAATATTGTGTGCGGGCCAAGAGAAACAATAATCCTTTAAATGGCTGTAATGTTGGGTGATTTGTGAAAACATGTTTGAGCTGTGACAGAAGGTTGGGAAAAGGGGAGAGTGGTTTGGGATTGACATGAGTCATTTTATATAGGAACATGAATCTTGCCCCATAATCTATCCCTATTCCTTATTTAGTTACGGATTTTCTACCAGATTTAGAGGAGATTAAGCCTATTTCTTAGTAGCAGATCCATAACACTTTCAAAAAGCAAGAATAATAAAGCATAGTTTATGGCAAGTGAATGAATGGCAAATATGTTAAGTTGAACCATTGTGGCTTAAACCCTGTTTAAGGTTGACTAATGAATCCATATCCATTTCTACATCCGCTGTATCATTTTGAAATGAGTTGAACAAAGACAACACTATCTGGCTGATGTGCTAATTGTTGCCCACACTGGACTAGTGTCTGTACAACATACCTCAGACACCACTTGCCTGATTTGTTTTCAACCTTTGTGAATGACGCGTCTTGCCATAGAGACCTGACACATACAAGATTACAATGACTGGCCCAAGGCACAAGCCACAGTTACTGACTGGAAGTCTTAAGTATTGGACTAGGGGTGTTGCTGCATGTTTAGTGTTTGTGTTGCATCCTCTCGGTTGCTCTCTTTACCTCATCCTTTTGTCCCTCCTCCCATTTATTAACCAAAACAAGTATTCACTAACAGAAGTCATTTCAACTTTCCCATCACTCCCTCTCCCACTTCCCTCCTCTGCCTTCTCCAGTGTTTGTAAATGTGATGTTATTGGAGAGAGAGCCTGAGCAGAGAGACAGGTTTTTGAGAAATGGCTCATTGTGAATGGCTGACGATTTGTGCAGCAGCCTACACAGATATCTCACCGTGAGGAACAGTACATGACATCATCTACCATCCCTCTGCAGGAGAAACTCTTCTTTTCTCTCAGTCTCCCTTTCTCTCTTTTTTAATTTCTCTATCTCCATCCTTCACTTTGACATTTTCTCTCCCCGCTTTCTCTCTCTCGCTCCTTCTCACTCCTCTTTCTCTGTCTGCTCTATCTCAACCTATTATTATCTCCTCCTCTCTCTCTCTCCTTCCCTCTTCTCTGTCTCTTCACTGCAGTTGATAAGTAGGCTGATGTTGTAGGCTGCAGGTGAAGAAAGCTGCAGGTCTAGTCAGAGCAGTAGTGCATCAACACATGGCTTCAGGATCTCCTCATTATAAACCTTGTCAATCAGACAATGTATGTACCAATCTATGTTTATTATATGTATTTCTGTACCTATGTATTTATGTATTTATGTAAATAAACATTAATGAATGTGTATGTGCCTTTATTGAGTGAAAGTAATCTGCTGTGTAGGTGGAGAATTAAAGACGGACAACAGAGCTATAGCTTAGATTCTGTCTGCAGCCACTGGTTCAATGTCTTTGACTGCTTTGTTGTCTGATATGACTTTTACCAGCTGTTCATGATTATATTTTTATGTCTCATTGTTATTGTTAGTCTCTCCTGAATTCATATAAGGCCTATTCTGTTCAAGTTTGTCATTTGGTTTAATTAAGGACGCTTAGTTTGATCTTCAGGATCCTGTATTAACTGGGTTGTCTCCAGAGACTGTGTAAAGACGGGTACAGACTGTGTACAGGCAGGTACAGACAGGTACAGACTGTACAGATAGGTACAGATGGGGTTTTGTTGTCTTCCGGATGTGTATTAGTGATGATAAGATCATGGAATCATAATGTCAACATCAATCCAAAGCCCATGATCTGATAAACTGTTCTGTCTGACCCTTTTTTGCTATTCATTTAAGGGTTTCACCGAAATGAGGAGATGAAGGCAATCGATGTTCTGCCCATACTCAAAGAAAAAGTTGCCTTCATATCAGGTGAGAAACAGTACCCAATCTGCTCTTTTTTTTACCATTCTTTTAGACAGCGACATTGTCTATAGCATTTAAGAATGTCATAAACATTTCACCCCACTCAAACACACACAATGTGAGTAGCAGTGTTATGAACCGTATAATGACCCTGACTGTCTGCCACTGTGTTTCCTCTGGCTCCAACTCAGAGCTACAGATCATGCTGCGAAACATACATGCAAGGAGGGCTTTTACATCCCAGTACTCCTGCTGGTTGTTGTGTGTTTCTAATGGCCCTGGTTCCTGTGTTCCTCAGGAGGTCGAGACAGGCGTGGTGGTCCCGTCCTCACCTTTCCAGCCAGGAGTAACCATGACAGAATACGAGCCGAGGATCTCCGGAGGCTCATATCCTACCTGGCTGGCATCCCCAGGTGATTGCTATACATGATATCTAGACATATTGTTGTTCCCAGCCTGTTCTCAGAGATGCTTTTCCTTGTACTACACACACACACACACACACACACATACATTAGTAACTCTAAACTTCAGTCGGAGCCTAGATTTCAGTGGATAGTTAAAAACAATTGGTTGACTCTTCTCAGTCACATCTTAAAGAGCAAATTGTAGGCAACAAAGCGGGCCTCCCCAACCACCACCTGTGGTCTACTGTGGGTTTTTAAACCACTCCTCACAACCGTAATTTCACTCTCTGCTTTATTTGAAATTGACTCCTCCTTTGAGCAGTCTGCTCCCTATGAAGCATTAGAGAGAATTTAAATCAGCCTCTAGCCTGAGACACTACTGCTACCGCTGACCGTTGGTAGAATTTGCACAGTGTGTGTGTGTGTGTGTGTGTGTGTGTGTGTATGTTTTTTGCATCCGTTGGTCTTTGTGTGTGTGTGTGTGTGTGTGTGTGTATGATTTTTGCATCCGTTGGTCTTTGTGTGTGTGTGTGTGTGTGTGTGTGTGTGTGTGTGTAGTGCAGTGCAGTTCAGGACTGTATGTAGGTTAGACTTCCCCTGGGCCTCTCTCTGCAGGGACTGATGACGCCAGCCAGGCAGAGCACAGCACAGTTGGTAACATACTAATAACTTACTGCAGATTCTCTCAGGCCAGAAGCCTCTTCTCTCTCTCTCGATCTCTCTGTCGTTTTAGCTGCAGACCGTCTTCTCTGTCTCAGTGTTATTGGATACTAGCTTGGAGGCTACCTAGCGGTTAGGAAAACAGTCTGGGGGATCTGGTGCAGGCGGTGGCCGGAGGAAAGGGCGTCGGTCTGGACTAGGACGTGTGTGACGTGGGTTGTTGGCGTTTCTGGAAAGTTACCTTGGCCAGATTTTCTCTCTTTCCCTCTCATTTTTCTCTCATACATACAAACTCTGTCACACTTTATATCTCACTCAATTTCTCTCACTACGCTGTATTCTTGTCTTTTCTTTCTGGGAGACAGTTGGGCTGGTCGTTTCAGAGAGCAGAGTCAGTGTGATTTAGTGCAGAGTACAGGGCCTCCTCCTGCGCTGTGAGACACTCACAAAAAGCTTTAAACACTAGGGATTTCCTTTTAAGGTACTTTGGCACCAAGACACTTTTGGTAAGCAGAGGCATTCAATGGCAGTTTCAACGGTTAAATATTCGTTTTTTGTTTTTTTCTGAGTCACCTGGTGTTCACCACATGACTTGTGTTTCATTTGAATATTGTTTTTTCCCCCCCTATTTAAATATTTGTCATGGAAGTAAACTGTTAGGGTGGCGGTTTGTGATTTTCAAGTTTTGTTGTTGTTGTTGTTTGTTGTGTCTCAGTGAGGAAGTGAGCAGACATGGCTTCACGGTCATTGTGGACATGCGCGGCTCCAAGTGGGACAGCATCAAGCCTCTGCTGAAGATCCTCCAGGAGTCCTTTCCTTCCTGCATCCATGTAGCCCTCATTATCAAACCAGACAACTTCTGGCAGAAACAGAGGACCAATTTTGGGAGCTCCAAGTTTGAATTTGAGGTAGGTCCATCCTGCTGGTTTCTTGTGATGACATTCATACAGAAACACATGAAGCAAACTGAACACCATAGCGTCTAGATACACAACGTGAAGTATGGTGATTAGTTCCGAATCACCAAATGGAATTATAAATCAACCATTTCTTTTATGGATCATTAGATGGATTTATGGACATTTCTTAATTATCTTTAGGCTATTCTGAAATATGTTTGACATCTCTACAATTGTAAGGCATGAGGAAAGTGCCTTTTAAGTGTTCATGTTCTTATTGGTTTTTCTTTCTTCAAATGAATTGCTAGACGTTGCATTTAAAGTCTTGCATATGTGTGATACGATGTGATGCTGAGCCCCGGGAAGGGGTGAATGTGTAATTGGATAGTGATATTATTGAAGCTGTGACAGTGTCCTGTGTGGGTAGTAAACTGGAGCTGTTAAATTTAGTTCTGACCTATTTAATATGGAACAAGTGTATGTGGGCCAGAGATAGAGGCGTATCACCGTAAAGAGGGCAGTTTGATTAAGGACATCCAGATTGGGGTTAGGATGCAGAGCACAAATACACACACACAAATCGGCATTTTGAAAGAGCTGTGGATGCTGCTACTGCTGATCTTATAGGGATTTTATGAACAGTTACATGACTACGTCTCCGGAATATTTGTCTGCACCTCAACACTAGGTGACGTGATCTGACTCACAATATAAAGTGGACTCCAGAGTTACAGTTGTGCTCAGAAGTTTGCATACTCTTGGAGAATTGGTTATATATGTATCATTTGTATAGAAAACATGAGTGAGCAGGCAAAACACAAGTGTTTTATTTCTTTTGGGATTCCCCTTCAACTGCGGGTAATAACGGAATGGCACAATCATAAAACAAAACTTGGCAACAAAGAAATAAATTAACTGACCCCTGTTCAAAAGTCTGCATACCCTTAGTTCTTAATGCTGTGTATTTCCCCCTTTAGCATCAGTGACAGTGTGCAGAGTTTTGTAATTGTTGTGTATGAGGCCCCGAATTCTTGCAGGTGGTATAGCTGCCCATTAGTCTTGGCAAAATGCCTCCAGATCATGCAGTCTTTGGTCTTCTTGCATGAACCGCACGTTTGAGATCTCCCCAGAGTGGCTTGATGATATTAAGGTCAGGAGACTGTGATGGCCACTCCAGAACCTTCACCTTTTTTTTCTGTAACCAGTGGCGGGTCAACTTCGCCTTGTGTTTAGGGTCATTGTCATGCTGGAAAGTCCAAGAGCTTTCCATACACTGCTTAACTGAAGAAGAATGTAAATTGTCTGCTGGTATTTTCTGATAACATGCTGCATTCATAATGTCATCAATTCTCACCCTAAAGGGACGAGGAACTATTCTTTTCACTTTAGGCCTTGTTGACCCCCCTCCAAACATGGCGCTTATGGTTCTGACCATAAAGATCTATTTTGGTCTTGTCACTCCAAATTACAGTGTGCCAGATGCTGTGAGGTGTGTCAAGGTGTTGTTTGGCATATTTAAACCAAGCTTTTTTTTGGCATTTGTGCAGAAAAGACTTATATCTGGCAACTCGACCATGTAGCTCATTTTTGTTCAAGTATCGTTCCATTGTGCTACTTGAAACCACACTGTCTTTTTCCTGAGCAGCCTGTATTTCTCCTGAGGTTACCTGTGTGTTTTTCTTTGTATCCCGAACAATTCTTGGCTTGGTATCTAGAGATCCCTGAATGTTCCACTTCTTAATAAGTGATTGAACAGCACTGAGTGGCATTTGCAAGGCTGTAGATATCTTTTATAACTTTTCCATCTTTATAAAGTTCCACTACCTTGTTACGTAGATCTTTTGACAGTTTTTGTCTGCTTCCCATGGCTCAGTATGTAATCTCCTCAGTGCATCTATGTGAGAGCTAACAAACTCATTGACTGTTTATACACAGACACTAATTGCAATTTAAAAACCCACATCTGTGGAAAATTACACCTGTGTGTGTCACCGTGTGTCTGTAACAAGGCCAAACATTCAAGGGGTTGTAAACGTTTGAGCAGGGCCATTTGGGAGATTTCTGTTATCATTATGATATGTCAAGAATGTCACTATTTCCGCCAGGGTATGCAAACTTATGAGCACTACTGGACCTCTTTTTTGTTCTGGCTTTTCATTTGGATTTGAAATAACACAGGACTTATTGGAATAAAGTGCACTATTGTCATCCACATCAGATCAACCATTAGAAATGACAGCACATTTTGTACATACCCCAATTTGTTCCAAAACTTGAAAATATTTAGGCCGATTGAAATGGATATAGAATAAAGTTTTCATGATTATTACTTGTTTGCAATTCTTTTCAAGCAATGTGTGGCTGAAATCTGTGACCTGTAGACTTCCCTAGACACTGGGTATCCTTCAAGATGATCCTCTTCCAGGCCTGCACATCAGCCATCTTCGTATTTGTTGACGTTTTTGGCTGAGGACGAGAGAGACAGCCTCCCTGTTCCTGGTTGTTTTCGTCAGATCTACTTCCTTAACCACTTGGTAGACATTGGTCTGAATTAACGCTCTTCTACCCCCACAGACCATCATGGTTTCCCTGGAGGGCCTGACCAAGGTGGTGGATCCGTCCCAGCTGACGTCAGACTTCGAGGGCAGCTTGGAGTACGACCACGACGAGTGGATTGAGGTGCGCATGGCCTTCGAGGACTTTGCTGGCGATGCTGCCCGGGCGCTCGCACGCCTCGAGGAGCTGCAGGAGACGCTCTCTCAGCGCGACCTCCCGCGTGACCTGGAGGGGGCGCGGCGGTTAATGGAGGAGCACGCCACGCTCAAGAAGAGGGCCACCAAGGCCTCGGTGGAGGAGCTGGACACGCAGGGACGCAGGCTGCTCCAGAGGCTACAGCAGGGCTCTCTCGCCCCCGGGGGCTATGCTAACCGCGGCGGAGGGGGGACGGATGGTAACGATGGGCCGGCCGGCCACCCGGATGCCCACAACCTGGTGCCCAAGGTCAGCTCCCTGCTGGACAAGCTGCATGGCACGCGGCAGCACCTGCAGCAGCTGTGGCACATGCGCAAGCTGAAACTGGACCAGTGCTTCCAGCTGCGGCTGTTTGAGCAGGACGCGGAGAAGGTGAGTTACTAACTCAACGCTGCTCTCTGTGACTGAAAACGGGGATTGCTCTGATCAAAACACTTGCAATCCAGCACCCTACCCGTAAAGCCTGGATTTGCGCAAAGAAAATACATTCATAGCACATTGAAAATCTAGATGATTAGCTGCAGGAGTAATGATGTTTGCTGGCTGTAACTCTCCATAGCTAGTCAGTGTGAAACCATCCAGTAGCTACACGGATGTCATGCGGCTATAAGCCAGATGGTGATGTGATGCCTGCCTGCCTGCTTTCGGAGACATGGTTGTCATTTACGTCAGAGCCATTAGACTTAAATCACAGCTCCCCCGAACATCACCTTCTTCTTTTCACCTCTTCTTCCGCCGCCGTCTCCTTCGCTTCTTCTCTTCCTCCCTCAATTTTTCTACCGTCACTCTCCTTTTATTCCTCTTTCCCGCCCCCTCTTCTTCCTCCGTCACTCTCTTTCTATTCCACTTTCCCACTCACTCTTCTTCCGTCACTCTCCTTCTATTCCACTTTCCGGACCCCTTTTCTTCCACCGTCACTCTCCTTCTATTCCACTTTTTTGCCCCCTCGTCTTCCACTGTCACTCTCCTTCTATTCCTCTTTCCCACCCCCTCTTCTTCCACCATCTCTCTCCTTCTAATCCTCTTTCCCACCCCCTCTTCTTCCACCATCACTCTCCTTCTATACCACTTTCCCGCCTCCTCTTCTTCCACCATCACTCTCCTTCTATACCACTTTCCCGCCTCCTCTTCTTCCACCATCACTCTCCTTCTATAC
>JACXGJ010015952.1:0-12882 GCA_016801105.1 Esox niger
GCTGCTGGCCATGGAGCCCTGACCCTGGGCTGGAGGGCTGCTGGCCATGAGAAAGCAGAAGGCTCAGACAGTCAGCGCTGCCTGAAAGCTTCCCGGAAGCTTTTCTTCTTAGCCCATCCGCTGGAAGAAATGTGGAGCACTGTCCTCCATGTTCCTGGAGAACAGAAGTTAAAACATAGAACTAACAGCTTTATCAACATATTCTATTGGTGTTTAAAACAACTATTGATAACTTTGCCAGTCTCCACTTCATCTAGTGGTGGTAAAAAAAACTGATGATGACCTTGTCAGTCTACCGATTAACAAGTAACGTTTAAAACAGACAAGAGGTTTAGAGACAACTTCTAGGTTGCCACCCAACCAGCACTATATTCCTTACATAGCATCACGTGCACATCTGACCAGAGGCCTATATCAAGCACTGAACGAGATAAATGATTATCACTTCCTGTTAGTTATAATGGGCCGCCTTTAGATTGAGGGGCAATATTACTATATTCAGCTGTTTGCAACTTGCCTGTTTTAGATATCTTAACAGTGCAACACAGCTATGTTGACCCTCAGGTGCTGGACTCTGAGAATGACCCAGAGCCAACTCTGCACTCTCTAGTCAAATACTCTGAGCACTACAGAATTAGCTCAAAAGTTGTTGTCCATTGGTACACATTTTCCACATAAAGTGCAGTTGTTGTTTAAATTGGCATGCAAAAAGATACCAGTTAAATCAATGGTGCCAACATTGCTGTCCTAATTTCCTGTGCTCCTCTATCTAACATTGATTTACGGCACACATGCAGAACACTGGTAGTTGCACTTGTATGTGCTTCTTTTATTTTTGCACTGTCATTCCTCTCTTTCCCATAGCAGTGAAGCATTCTGCTTTGTGGTAGAATAGAGAGCAGGACGAAGACATCTAAAATGTTGCCTATGTCTGTGTGTTGGCCAGTCGCCCTCCTGTTTCTCTGGCAGAATAGTTAAGCAACTAGAATTTATAAACAGACTAGTTACTAATAATAATACAAATGTTTTGCATTGCGACACAGTGGGGCTTTATTACTTTCCATGTAAACACACCGCTTTCTATTGGCCTGGAAAGTACCTGCCATTTTTGTAATTTTGAAGAAATTGTTAAAGTTAGAGGAAAAACTGACATTGAGATGTTTTGACAAAACAATTAATCCATTCACAAAATCATTTAGATGATAATAATTAGAGTAAAATGCCTACATTAAGAACAATACGTTGATCTTTTCATTTGTTGATAAAGACTTGGTAAAGGTTTTAAAACCAAACAGCCTTTCACTATTATCAGGTTTCACTGTTAAATTGTTATGTTACTGTTAAGTTAAATTGCAAACCACACAAGACTGTAATTTACATTCCCCATGGATAAAGATCTAGGTTTAATTCAAACCAGGGATCAAAGCCTCATTGTCCAGCACACAAGCAGTAACGGAGACCAGCTCAGCTTGGTGAATATTTGCCATACATACAGAGTGACTGGATATGTTCTGTTGGAAAGAGGCAGCTAAGGACTGGGCCTTCGTTTGGACTTAGGTTGCTGGACTGTATATAGAACTATACTATCTGTCGTGTGTGTATCTCTGTCTGTCTGTCTGTGTGTCTGTGTGTGTGTGTGTGTGTGTGTGTGTGTGTGTGTGTGTGTGTGTGTAAGAGCGAAAACGAGAGTAAGGAGAGAGAAAGAAATAGAAAGGGAAAGAAACATCTACGGCTGTAATGCGGAAATAAATGTTAACAATATTTCTACTCCAAATCCTCTTCAAATTATGTTATAACAAGAGTATAAAAATACAAACGTTATCATTGTTACATTACAATTGTTTATAACCTCTTTGTGCATGGATGCCCTTAAGAAATTATATCATTTTAATTATTCATCAAATGAGGAATAACCTGAAATTGTACGGTATCGTGAATTTATCATATAGCATGTTCTACACAGCACACATGATCAATCTGGCATCTGCACCTTACATCGCAATTCTGAAACAAACGCAAATCAAACCCCTTATCCAAATAAATATTTATACCAAACAAGTTACACAATAAAATGAATACGGAAACACAGATTATAAAGACAAAGAGAGAGAGGGTGGGACCTACCTTTCTGGTCGGGTTGCCCACTGCGTGTAGCCTAATAGCTGCTTCTGTTCAGATTCAAAGCCGCAGTGCTTTTATTATGACACAGACACATCTGTTGATACAATCACCTGCAAACACCTCCGCTCGGTTGCCAATGGATTCACAAACACCTATTTACTCCTTCAGACTGCAGTAAAATCAATTCCCCGCATGTCCTACAGTCAAATGTGTCGTAAAACATTCAGAACAAAACACATATTTCCAGGTGGACGTAGGTATGTCTATTTGTCAATGTGTTAGTGCGTATTGTTCAACCGACGTTTGTCGTGCTATGCCTGCCTTCCCAGGAAGTGGTAGAGTATTGGTGGAATGTCCTCGTTTAGCTTGCCCCTGGCGGTTACTTTAGGTTTGTCTAAAATAAAAAGCGAAAGTCTGCAAGCGTTCCTTATCAGGAATTGGACTTGGGAAATACTATTTTTATTTTCTTTTATCATAAAACGTTTTAATTGCATTATGAATTAGTCTAGAAAAAGCTTTTAACTTTTCCAAAGACGCCGCTAAACATATATAATATATCTGGTTTGTCCATAACCCAGCTAGATGCCATACTAGAGATTTTAATAAAAACAATGCATGAAAAAGTAAAAAAATACTATCATTGTTAAATTATTGCGATACTGGTTTTTCTAAAAAAAACGACTGGGAATTTTAGGCGAGTGGGAAACCCCTGAACAGTCTGCGCGTGCGCCACAATATCGGGAAATTCTATTTCGGAAGTTTAGATTCCGCGGAATTTAACCGAAGATTTTTAGTATAAAGATAAACAGAACGTGCTTCTCCAAAAGATAACCGATATGACAAGTAGGCAATGTCATGATGACGTTTTAACTGCTGCCCAAGAGACGTAATCGAGTCAACCAGCAAGTTTCGCCGAACTGCGCATCTGCAAGCTATCAAGTCAAAGAAAGCATTTCCACAATAAGGTGTTTAAATTAAATTGATTATTTTTATCACTTTCACTTGGTTGATGAAATGAAATCTCAGCTTTCCAAAAAATTGGCTCAAGTCCATGTTTTGCATTTACTTTTCGAGATAATTAACAACTACTGAAGAGTTTATCACAATCCCCAGAGGCTTATGGTATGGCGAGTGGGCTTCGCATTCCTAACGACATTACCGGAAGTCTGTCAATGTTGTGCGTCTTATATTTAAAATATCTTTGACGTAAGGAACTTACCAGCCTCAAGAGCCGACTACACTATCTCGGTTGTTCAGTTTAAATGAAGCACGCGATTCGATACCCTGTTACATTGTAATGTAGCTTCAATTGTTAGGTAAAATTCGCAATTATGTTACATAGTAACGGAAAAAATGAGATTTTACCAGGTAAGAAATACTTTTGTTCACTCACTTATCTATATTAAAACGCCATCGAATCTATTCTAAACAATAGTCATATGCTATGATAAGTTAATAGATAAACAAAAAAACAACAGGGCGATTAAAATACTGGTGTGTGCTAGTGAATTGCAGATATTTCCATTACATTCTATTATGCTATTATACATCATTAAGTAAATATATTATAATTGTCAAGTTCTAACAACAATAAATCTGCGATTTTTGCATTCTATCTCATCAAAGAAAGGCGCCTGCAACTCCAGTTGCATGTCCTTAGCAAATCTATATCGTGCTCTCTGGTGGAAAGGCTGTGCATACATTTGTTGAGCTCCAGGACCATGACCGAGTATGAGATCCAGGTGATCAGGTCCAAGGAAACAGACATGCAGAAGGCTTCCCAGCTGTTGCAGGTGGTCCTAAAAAAGGGTCGCAGTGCTTGTCTACACTTCTACAAATATCTTGAGAGGTGTTGTCCAGAATTGTTTGAAAGAGTCACAGGCCTCCAGGGTAAGCCCAATTACATTATTATTCAACTGCTTTAGTAAATGTTGTGATTTGATGATTAGATTAAAAGTGGGATTTTCAGAGGTAGGCTAATCTACAGGTCTTCACATTTTCTTTGTTTATGTGTGTTGTATTGTATTTTCTCTTTTAAAGCAGTGAAGGCCCAAGATCATTCGGAGATGTCAGGTGAGGCTTAAGAATTTCCCATTCCTCGTGTAAAGCCCTAAATTATTATTTTTAAGTGTTTGCGTCTGCGTTTCCTAATAAAATCTCAAAGAAAATTTCCTCACAATGTCATCATGATAAATCAAGATTTATTGAGATGTATTTCACTTTCTCTTCCATTAATGTTCTATTATCAGAAAAATAAATGTTCCCCCTTTTCACCTCTTCCCCATTTTCTCACACCCCAAAAAAAATAGAGAAGAGAAACCATTTTCCCCCAACTTACGTCATCAACATCAGCCATTCCACCTTGCATAACTTCATCATTGGTGACAACAGCTTTCAACATGTGACAACTTGCCAACAACAGCCTCTCACTCAGGATTCAGTGGCTCTTAAGCAGGGTACGTTTCATTCTGTGTAACATTCTCAGATGCTGGCTTGTCACTAGATTGCTGATGTAATTTGAGAAATCCTTACATTTATGTTAATCTTTCTATTACAGAGACAATAGAAGGCAAGTATGAAAGTGACCACCAGAGAGCAGTAAAGTCTTCTACAGATCCAAAATTCCAAAGTGTCCAGGTCTATGGGTCAAAGCTGCAGTATGTCATAATCGGGGACAGCAACACTATGCAGGTCAGAGACACACTGGATAAGGAGGAAGAGGAAGAGGAGGTTGAGGAGGACGAAGAACCCATGGAGGGTATCTGATTGGTTTTGGGTAGTGCTTTTCCAGATGCTCAAAGTGATTTACAATGTATGGAGAAACTCACGTCATATTCAGCTGTGGCCTGGCATTAATATCTCCTCCTGTTGTGCCATTGAGATACTGCATCACAGCTGCCCTTGGCACTCAATTCCCATAAATGATTTTGGGGGGAAAAAGTATGGCCATTTGAACTTAATTTCTTGGAAATTGATATTTATTGTGGATGGGTGGGATGTCGGACAGGGCTGCATTCTAACAACTTATTGTGGTAAGTCGGGGCAACAGCAAGCTGAATCGTTCTTGTCTAGCTGGGGAATGTGCCCTTGTCCCAGAATACATGTGCCACTGAATACTTGCTGTTTAAGCAAATAGTGTGATAAAAGCACATCAGTGAGAACTGCATCAAAGGGCCTGTTGCAATCTTCAATTCTTCCAAACCTGCTTTGGAATTGTTGTGATGAGACGAGACCATAGTTTTGAATTAGAGATCATGAAATTGGATAGAGGAGATTAAAATTGGAAACCTTTCAAAAAAGTATTGAACGATACAGATAGTATGTTCTATGAACCTAATGTGTAATGACCAGTAATGACTATTTTTGATATATGGCAAGAGGTTTATTTAAATGTTGACTTAATTTATTTTGTCACCTACCCAGTTTCCAAAGTTGTGACGCTGGGTAAAATGTGAAGGCAAAACAGAAGGTGATGATTTAAACCCTATATTCAATAGAAAATATTGTGCCGTAATGCAAGAATGACATTTCTCAACTTATAATTGCAAAGAGTTTTGGGATCTCATCATCTTCGGTACACAATATCATTAAAAGATACAGCGATCTGTACACAAGAGACAAGGTCAAAACTAATATCGGATGGCCGTGATCTTTGGGCCCTCAGACAACACTGCATTAAAAACAGACATGATTCTTTAGTGGACACTGCATGGGCTCAGGAACACTTCTGAAAACCTATGTCTGTGTACACATTATGTTGCTGCATCCACAAATGCAAGTTAAAACTACTATGCAAAGAAGAAACCATATACTGTATAAACAACATTCAGAAACGCCCACACCTTTTCTGGGCCCAAGCTCATTTTAGTTGGACTGAGACAAAGTGGAAAACTGTCTTGTGGTCTGACAAATCAAAATTTGAGATTATTTTTGGGAATCATGGACGCTGAATTCTCTGAGCTAAAAAGGAGAGGGATCATCCGGTTTGTTATCAGCACACAATATAAAAGACAACATCCGTGATGGTATGGGGGTGCATTAGTGCACATGGCACATCTATGAAGGCACCATAAATGCCAAACAATATACACTGGTTTTGGAGCAGGATATACTGCCATTCAGACAACATCTTTTCCAGGTTTTATTTTAGCAAGACAATGTCAAACCACATGCTGCAAGTATTACAGCAGTGTGGCTCCAGAGTAAAATAGTCTGTGTGCTAAACTGGCCTGCCTGTAGACCAGACCTGTCACCCATTGAAAACATTTGCCCATTAATTTGAATGCAAAATACCTTGAGACCCAGAACTGTTGAGCAGCTGAAATTCTATATCAAGCAAGAATGGGAATACATTTCACTTTCAAAACTACAGCAGTTTGTCCACTCAGTTCCTAAACGTTTACAGTGCTGTTAAATGAAGAGTTGAAGAGGTAAACATGCCCGTCTCATCATTTTTCACATTGAATCAAATTCATGTATCTTTCCAAAAACTGTAGCATTTCTCAGTTTCAGCATTTGATTAGTTGTGTTGTACTATTTTCAATTAAATATAGGGATGAATGATTAGCACATCATTGCATTCTGTTTTTATTTGCATTTTACGCAGCGTCCCAACTTCTTGCGAAACAAGGTTGGATTATGTGTCTGGACATACAGATTTATCTTCACTGAAAATGTATTTCCTGTTCTATGTCATCAGTTTTTGTTGTAATGTTATTTATTAAAATAATACATGAGTATTTGTTTTTATTTTCTGGTGTGTTGTTATTGTTCAGAATTAAATTATTTAATCCCACCAAAAACATTGGTTTTCTTGATAGAAAATCTCACCTAATGAAAAATCCATACAATATTATAAAGGTACTGCATTAAATGTTTATTGTTATTCATCATGTGTTAATCTCTGCAGAGTGGGTTACATTACAGTACATTTTGAAGGTTTGAACATATTAAGGTTACATGCTACGCAGCAGTACATGCATGTTGCTGTCACATTTTGGGCTTTCTGTTACGTAACATACAGTAGATCACCTCTGTCTTGTTACAGTAAATACATTTACATGTACTGTTCTTTCAGATACTAGTTAATATTAGCCTGAAACCAAACTGATATGGTACACTTCATTTCAGATGTAGTATGTTAATAGCTTCAGATCTAAATGTATTTATCTGGAGAGAAGTAGACAAGGCAACACAGACCTGCTCTATAGACAAAGATAATATTTATATACAGATTGCAGAGTCACTGTGGATAAAGTCTGTCACAGAAACAATATTATTATGATGAGAGGAAAAGGCAGTGTATTTAAGGCTGAAAGATGAGGGGCTAAGAGCAAGATAAAGAAGTAGACTGAATTTGTAGTAGACCCTTTAATATATATCCTGATTCTTAAAATGCACTTGTCATTTAGAGACAATCTATATGGTTAAACACAACCGGGTATTTCGGACAGCAGTTTTTCAAAGATGCAGTCAATGAGAGATACACATATGAAGGCTTTTTTCAAGGCTTGAGAAGAGAAACAGTACAGTAGCATGAAATACCATTCTTTGCTGCCTATACAAAAGAACAGAAAGTTGTATAATGAACCTTTGTGTAACAGCAATATAAATGTCTACGCATCTTATATTATTTCCAAACGACTATATTTTAAAGAAAAGAAACACTGACTTGAGAAAAAACTTGAGATCAATGATCAGTTTTATCTGCCCAATGTACATGGAACAAATATATATAAATGCAACAATTTTCCAATGGATTTACTGATTTTGAATTCATCTAAGGAAATCAGGTAGTTGAATAAAGGAATTAGACCCAATTCTATGGATATCAAATGAGAGAGATAAGCTTTTGGTTCATGTGGAACATTTCTGGGATCTTCTATTTTTAGCTCATGAAATATGAGATAAAAACACTTTTCTGAACATGTAAACTTTGCTCATTATAAAATAAGAAACCTTGTCAAACATAAGTAAAATTAATACAACAGTAGAAACAGGACATCCTTCAAAACATACGCATGTATTTCTGGGGGAAGACGTGCTCGATTTATGGACAGACCAAATATTTTTTTGAGAGAAGGGCTATATAAAACAATGACAAGGAGGATTCCAGCTGTTGGTGATTCCAACATCTCGATAATCTAGCACAATAATAGGTAGATAATGAAAATAAGATTTTTATTGAAATGCATATTGTGCTTAATTCTCAGTAGAGAATAGGGGTATGCTGCTGCTCAAGGAGTTCAGTGACACCTTTATCAGTACCGGTCCTGA
This sequence comes from Esox niger, assembly GCA_016801105.1. Classification (NCBI taxonomy): domain Eukaryota; kingdom Metazoa; phylum Chordata; class Actinopteri; order Esociformes; family Esocidae; genus Esox; species Esox niger. Next base: position 8,398 of record JACXGJ010015952.1, read on the forward strand.
AACACATCCACATCCTGATGTCTTTAGAAGAGGCATGCTCTATGGGGATGCAATGGCCTTATTTAGCAAGGTCAATGAGTATTTACACACACCAGAACAAATGGTTTAGAGAAGATAGAAGGGAATTGTTTTGGCACAAAGTAGCAAACAAATACTAAAATATATTGTCAATACAATGCACCTAAAAAAAGTGCTTTGTTAAATCATATAAATCGGTGGAGGCACCAAATGTTTCTAAATAAAAACTAATTTCTCATATACAAATTAATTAAAATATTATGCCATTTTGGTCACAGTGGACCATTATCAGACAGAGATAAAAATACTTATTATTTAGTATGTTTGTTCTCTTACAAAGAAGGATCATTGTCTGTAGTTTTATGGTTAATGTTTTACTTAGTGCTCTGCACTCCAGAACATCCCTGTATATATACACTATATTGAATTTTACCGTCAACAACAAAATAACCTAAACTTGTCAAAAAAAGTAAAAAGAGGGAGACAGTTCATCACAAACCACCCAAGCCAAACCAGCCCTGATACCTAGTTGAGCCCCCCCCAACAAAACATTGTGGTTTCCCTTAGACAGTACAACAAGCTTTCTAATGTCAAATTCCATTGTGTATTAAGCAAATATGGAGTTTCTTTGAGAAACAATGTCCATTTATGTCTGTATGTACTTGATTGAAACATGTAAGTATGGTTTTTGACTAAGTGCGTATGCGCTCAGTCCACCTCTGTCTGCTGGTAAAAGGATATGAGAATAGGTTATGGAAGGCTTGCCTTTTGTGCATGTATATTAAAGAATTGCCTAAAGAAACTCCATATAAGTTGGTAGTTGGAAAGTTCCCAAATAATTTTGACATTCTAATACTTGCAGAGCCGTCCAATGGGATACACAAATTAACGTTACCAAGCTTGAACTATAAGCTCCGGTACTCAGGCAACCTGAACAAATGAAAACAACAAAACATTGTTTCTAAAAGAACACCTACAATTTCATTGTTCAGTCATTCAACCTTTGTTGCTTTTGTTTCATATCATTTCCACTGTAAGGATGTTTATAATATTTATATTATCCTTGTGTTTGCAAAAGCTTCCATAAAGCTCTTAAGGAAAATACCATAGCCTGATGAATTCAATTATGTAGTGTTATTTTGCATTGTGCTCTCTGTGAGTTTTCTGTGGGTGCGTAACTCCTACAACATTTCAAGTTTTCAAGGAGACTGACCAAATTGTGCCAATTTAGGAAGGACTGAGGCATTACACCACATCTTATCAGGTTAGATCATCAGTGTCTTTCCCCTCTTTATAGCAGAACAGTAGTGGAACCTTAACATTACTGAGCAAATTACTGTAAAAAGAAATACTAATATTCTTCAGCCAGGAAGAGAATGTAATTTACACAACTATCAGAAGACATGGCAACCAGCACTACAGTAACTACAGTCCATATTCCTGCAAAACGTGAACAGCCCATCTGACAGCATCGATAGCCTGATGACTACACATTCCAGTAAAGGCTGGATTGCAGCACATCCATCCATCCAGATCTGATTTGTTGTGCCATATAAGTGCTGGAAGCAGCAAGAAGACCGAAGAGGGAAAAGTCTAGATCTCGTTGATTGTTCTTTCTGAGGGTCGGTAATCAGCTCCCTTGGGGGACGACATGTAGAAGGACTGGGTCTTGCGTTTTAAGCGTGCCCGTTTTGTTGCCAGGGACAGGCTGTGCTTGCTGGAGGAGATGATGTCATGGATGAACTTCTTGCAGTCCACACACACCTCCATGGTGCACCAGTCCTCTGTCAGCTCTGCTGGAAGCTCCAGCTCATCCTGGGATTTCTCCAGACTACCATGCTTGGACAACCTGAGAGAGGGCAGGATGGCAAGGGAGCATTTTAACAGAGTTGATTCTGTCCCTGTACCACACTGACCTGAGGATGCTACAGCTTATTTATTATGTATTTGCCTTTTTCTTTTTATAATAAGGTTCATAGTTGCTCTTAAAACAGAACTGAATGTAACAGAGCAGAATAACAGAATGTAAGTATTTGGGAACATTTAGAAGAGGTTCGTAAAGAAATTAATCATGACTTGATGGGTTCGTACCTGGACATGGTCTTCTGAATGCTGAGGCGATGGCGGCTGGGAGAAGGTTTCTCAGCCTTGGGGGCTGCTCCTGTTCTGCTTAGTCCAGCTGCTGCTTTAATAGCTGCTTTTCCTTTTCCTGCTGAAGCTGCTGTGGCTGTTGATGGACCAGATACACTGGCAGCTTTCCCCACTATCTCCATGGCAGCCACTCTGTCCCTGGGTAAGGTAGAGGTGGAGCCCAGGGAATAGATGGGTAGGTTGGCATAGGGCTTGGAGGGCAGCCTCATCTGACCAAGGGACACAGCACTGCGTTAACACTCAGAAATACAAGAGGCGATATAAGATCCTCAACAGGACGTTTTATGTCCTTAAATAGGACACACCTTTTGGCAGCATTGTGAACACACAGGTCTTTTGCAGAACTGGCAAGTGTAGGACCAGGTGAAAAAGGAAAACCTTTTGGTTCGGCAACAGAAGCAAAGCTGCAAGAAAGAAAAATCAAGGACATTTCAAACAGGTGTATAAGAAGAACAAGACAAAAGGAATAAACAAATAAAAAAATGTGGTTAGATCGCAGTAAGGTATTTTCCCAACAGTCCCAGAGACTTATTTCAGGAGGTTAAAATGTGTAAGCAGACCGACCTTTCCCTTCTTCATAGCATTGTACACATCCTTGTATTGTTGGAACTTCTCCAGCTCTGCTTTGACCAGCACTTGTCTGATGTGCATCACCTCTTCCACCGTCAGGGACAAGCACTCTACCGGGAAACAAAATTCCTCCTGAAAACACACACAGGACCGGCCAAGTTACTATGACAACCACACAAAACACTCTTGTTACCATTCTATCCACACACACCAGCCCTTGTGGGTACACCCTGTCCAGGATTGGACTAAAAAGTCTCCATTGTGTGCCCAGCAAGCCAACGGGAAAGAAAATAGCACAGACGGCACAGAACCAGAAAACAACAAGCAGTGACAGGAAATCTTTTAGACATTCCAGAACATTCCAGAATCCCTTTACCTGACTCTAATTGCCTTAAAGATCCAGTTAATTTTACAACCCACAAGGCCCCTCTGATATGCAACTGTGGTTGGCTTTCATCTTCTCTCTATCTACTTCTGCACTATGTAAATCAATCTGTTATGGTCTGAAGGAGAGGCTTTCCTCAGCAGTACTGATGCTGCAACTCCTGGTGTCCTTGGTTGCGTTCCAATAATGTTTCACAAAGGTTTTCTTAGCGTGCGCAAAGAATGTTTGTCACTCCTCGAACTAGCTATAATTTAGTGTAACTCTGTAACGCTGCTGCAACTGCTGCTGATCTTATGACACACAGTGATACAGAGTCCTGCATTGTCTCCGGTCCTGGAGAACACAGAAGGGAGGGGAGTGCCTAGGGAGAATCTGCCAACTGGAAAATCATAGTTTATAGTTGTTACTGAACAACAGTACTGATTATATAGTATACAAAACAGTAAAAACCAATCTAGCTAAAGCAGCGTTTTAATTGACAGTGGCTTGCTAGTCTACATGATGCTGGCAAGCACAACAACTAACTATGGCTAAATGAGGTAGAGTTGAGCATGATTAAGTGTTCCAGGGAGATGTGTCTGCCGTTGACTTTCAGGAGGCAGGATGGTGATCAAACCAACACTAAAGGAGTTCCTATAAAAACAGCTACAGCCCTGGAGACAGTGGGTGGGGCTATGGGATGACTTCTAGGAAACTAGAAAGCATAGGAAGAAAATGATTAGCCATGGCGTACCAGATGGGACATAAGGTCGACATTAGGGCAAACCTTGACAGGCTTTCGTCCACTGTTGTGAATACCCCTGCACAGAGCAGACAGGACAGACCACAGCAGGCCCAAGACAAACACCTCGACAGGGTGGACGCTCCGTAATGGGGGAAGAGAGAAAGGAAGGGGGTGCAAGAGGAGGGCTGTCCAGGGAAACAAGTGGTGGGATATCTTCCTGACCTGGGGAGGACAGGGGTTATTGTGTGCATGTGAGGGGGGGGGGGCGTTTAGAGGAGACGGATGGGTTGAAGGTGATGGTGGTGGTTTATAGAGGATATGGAGGGATTGAAGGTGATTGGTTGATTTGATAGAGGTGAGGGAGGGATTGAAGGTGATTGGTGACTTGATAGAGGTGGGGGAGGGATTAAAGGTGATTGTGGTAGTTGACAGAGATGAGGGAGGAGTTTATGTTGATGGAGGTAGTTGATAGAGGTGAGGGAGGGATTGAAGGTGATTGGTGGGGATGATAGAGGTGGGGGAGGGATTGAAGGTTATTGGTGGGATTGATAGAGGTGGGGGAGGGTTTGAAGGTGATTATGGTAGTTGACAGAGATGAGGGAGGAGTTTATGTTGATGGTGGTAGTTGATAGAGGTG
>JACXGJ010015953.1:0-12880 GCA_016801105.1 Esox niger
CACCCCTCGGAGCCTGGTTCCTCTCTAGGTTTCTTCCTAAATTTCGGCTCTCATAGGGAGTTTTTCCTAGCCACTGAAGTTCAACACTACTGTTGTTTGCTCTTTGGGGTTTAAGGTCGGGTGTTTTGTGAAAGCACTTTGCGACAACTGCTGATGTAAAAAGGGCTTTATAAAATAAATTTGATTGATTGATTGATTACTCTATACTATCCACCCGAAACCACTGGCAGGTGCCCATAAACCAGTCTCATACTGCGGATTTAACGTCAACAGCCCATGAGAAACTAAACCACAGGTCTCAATGTTAAGGCCTACTCACAAGCCTGACTCACACCACATTCTGGAGAGCACCAGCTTGTCGGACCCATACAAACTCAGTTGCTTGCAAGAGGTTATGAGGGCTTTAGAATAATCTAAAAGAAGCATAACAGCCATATGTGGATCTGTACCAGGTACTAACTCAGCATAGTCAAGATTATGGGAAAACTAGACAAACCAATTGGCCCACCACTTAGGTTTAGGAACTCTAAAATACTTGACTAGTGGTCTAGAGGACTTAAAGGAGAGTCTCTCTAATTAGTATAGAGTCTAGTAAATGGCCTAATAGGGACAGACAGACGGGTCAGATGTCTAAAAGATATCGTAACCGGAACCCCAAGCGGTTAACCTAGCCCCACTAACTTCAGCTCTACAGAGTGGAACTGAAACCCTGATACAGCATTATGATGCCATCTCAAAGCACTATGTTAAAACCAGAGGTAAGCAGCCAGAGGAAAGCCATCAATCCGGGTGGAAGAAACCATAATAAAAGCCCAGATCTGATGAGCCACAAGCATCTAGGGCCCCAAACCACAACCACACTCACAACCACACAGTTCCAAATAAATGAGGACAAAATAAGTGGGACAGCCCCTGGAAAAGCAACAAACCAATAGAAGAAAACCTACATAAGAAACCAACTGGCCAGAAAATGCCCAGTTTGAAAGGATCCTACTTGTGCAGTGAGGAATACTCCAAACAGACTCAAGAGCAAAAAAACAATCAGATGAAGGCGTGTAAAACCAACAATAACAATAGGAAAATGCCAACTGGAAAAGGGATCATCTAAATTATGAAGGACTGGAGTTTTTAATATACACAGGGGCAGACATGTGTATGACATAGTGATGCCTACCACCAGTGGGAAAGTAAGAAAATTAGTATCTGACACGGCACAGAGTAATATGTAACAGAGGTGAAGATAGAAATAAGAAATTTAGACTAGACAGAATTAGAAGAAACGAGTGCGAGGAGTCGGGCTGTACCACTGCTCTTTATGGCATCGGTAAGGCCTCATAGCTCTGGTGTATGCCTTGTTATTTTCTGTTCCATATGATATCCATGAACAAAAGTTATGCAACCAGGAAGTCAAGGGAGAGCCATCTTTATTCAGCATGAGACGTCGATGTTAACAGTCCATAGTTTCTCTCTCTCTCTCTCTCTCTCTAGTTAATACAGTAAGAACACAGTACTTATACCAAAATACAAGGGAGGCGGCCAATGGTCAAAACCAGCCATTACACAGTCAAATACCCTCCAATAAGAAAGAACCTATCTAACAAATGACCCTTGTATGGGATGTTCCAGAATATGGTCAATGGTCTTATCCATCAAGCCTGTGACAGTCACATGGGCAACTCCTAGCAGGAGGTATGGACAGGATGTGTGGGGCCCATCAGTATCAAGCAATACATCCTATCCCTTCTTTCTCTCAGTATATTTACACAACTTAATTCCTGTGTTTGTTCAGCAGGACTATGCCGCTGCTATTTTGCATCGCTAGATATTCAACCATTGTATTATGAAGGAATGACTCGTAGGGAGTTTGTTGTAATTGTGTGTATGTCTCAGTATTACCGACTGGTATGTTTATATGTTTAATTTAGGAGTCTGTGGTTTTATGTCAGTGACTTCATGAGTGGGACTATTAGTGTTTTATTCAGGTCTTTGATTTGAGCGGGGGCTCCGGTTGGGAGAGTAGTCAGGATTAGTGTGTGTGTGTGTGTGCGTGTGCGTGTGCGTCCACAGTCCCCGTGGTGCAAGGTCCCTGGGTCATCAGTGTGTATCTCTCTCTCGCCGGATGCTCGGCCCACACCCTTCTGTGGTAATGTCCTGTGGTAACACAATCTAATGACATGTAATAGGAATAGATTTGTTGGGGAATTCAACCTGACCTGTGTTGTGGACTATTATTTTTAACCCCCAAAATGATCCAATAACTAAGGAGTTGAATTCAAATGAGACATATATGAAAATCATAAAGCCGAGTTAGTCTTCAGAAATCAACTGTCTTCCCAGCCTTGGACACCCACTTATACAGTGATATCTTGCATAATGTTACCTGGCCATCCCATTTATGCATAAATGTTTCACAACCTTATGGAATCAGTTCTCTATTAAAAATTGGTGGTGCAAATTCCAGAAATCTCTATACAAAGAATAGAGCCATTGGGGCATTGAGCTTAATGCATTTGATTGTACTTTACTTATACATTCATTGTAACTTGATTATTACAAAATGAGACTTATAATGAATGTATATATATATATATATATATATATTTCATAATGATTATATAATTTACTATATGAATTGTTTGTGTGTGTGATTGTCTCATTGGCACATTCATAAAGTCAGAGTACATAAATATTCTTATGAAAAACCTCTTTACTAGTGAATAGAGTAGCAGATTTTAGTTTGTTTCTCCTTGCCTAACCTGACTTAGACCTTACCACACATCACTGAACTGCTCGCATGATGGCCTTTAAAAACAGACCAGACCGACAGAATCATGTCGGAAAGCAGCCTTTCCGACCAAGACAAAGCCGGACTCCAGCCAGGTAGATACTGACACATGCTGTCACAGCTGAGTCAAACAATGACCGTGGTAAAGTAGATGTCACATCATACTCACAGTCACACTGCAAATAACCACAATATCCTGTAGCAAAAGCTCTAGAAGAGAAAATAAATGGTTCCCACAGTGTCAAAGTGCAGCAGTAAATGACATACCTATTAAGACATACAAATCCTTTTCTCGATCAGTTTGTACTCGTTAACTTAACCGTAGAAAGCAGACCTAAAACTTGTTTCAAGTTGAAAGCATAGAAATCATACTGGTTCCATTGGACCTGGTTCATTGTTGGGTTTTGCGGCGCTACGTTGGTGAAGGTCATGGTGGCTTTGGAGGCATCTCCTTTTTCATGGTGCCCTGCAGGGTTCAAGTGCCCACGGTCATAGGTGCCAAAGTTGTCATCAAGAGCCTGGCTCCAGCCAAGTTTGTAAGTCTGTCGGTATTGTGGAAAAGATTCTTTGCAGCCATTAGTGGGAATGTTGTTGTAATTCCTGATCTCTGTCTTGCATTCCTTTATTGTCATATGTTCGTTTGCTAGTCCAGGATGCTCAAGCTGAAAAATACACATATGACCAAATTAGCCACATCTGTTCAAGCCATTCTCACATTACTGTTACTCTACTGGTATTTACTCTTAAATTACAATGTAAAAAATAGTAGTCTACCTATGAGTAATCTAGCATTTAGTGCTTCTTGCATGAAACAAGACTTACCAGGACATAACCAGCTTAAAAGACTAATGGCCCAATTTAATGGCAAACATTTAAACTGCACAAATGTGTTGCATGGTTTGGCAGTTGTGTTGCTCTAAACGTTGCTGCACTGAATTAACGGGACAATGAAATTGTGATAAGAAAATGCAAATATTGATAATGTTGATAGTGAGCTAACATAAGAAATAATGTCTAAATGACAATCAGATATAATTTTTTTACCAGTGGTAAAAAAAAAATCTCAGTTGTTGTGTTATACAGCGCGTTTGATCCAGCACCTCGTTTCTTCCAAACATATACAGGACCGCATTCACTCTGTAATCCGGGACCTCTAGAATGTACCAATCAACACCCAGGCCAAAATTCACCCAGCCTATTCTGGGAATCTTGTGGAAGTTTCCTGGAAATTCCTGACCCAAGTTGAAGAATTTAAAAGCAATGCTACCAAAATGCTAACTGAGTGAATGTAAACTTCGGATCAAGTCCTACATTTGTACAGTTGCCGGTCAGTACTAACAGAGGCGTTTCTTGGCATAGGCAAACTAGGGGGTCACCTAGGGTGCAACCTGCATGATAAAAATATCACCACCCGCCCTAAAAAAATATAATAAAAAATGTATAATAAAGAATATATTTTTATATATATGAGGGAGATCAATCCGTATGTAGTTTTAGTTATTACAAAAATAAAACAAATTATACATTAGGTGTGTGTACCTTAACTTGACATGGCTAGTCTTATGTGACTCTACAACTATATCACATAAGCACTAACCTGGAAACCATACAATGTCTTACATGTTCCTGTGCTAGACTAATATATTTACACATTATATTAATAAATATAAAAAAATATGTTTACTACAGATATCAGCGTTGGACCCGAAATTGATGGCGACTGCAGTCAGTTTCCCAAACCATTATGCAGGGGCAATCTCATTACACCTTCCATGACTAAAATGTTTACCTAGAACAATGCTCTCTGGTAGAACTAAACAAACAAAACTATGCTTTTCCCATTTGCCTAGAGATGCCTAGAGATGCCTAGAGATGCCTAGAGATGGCACTTTGAAGGATTACAATGATGGACCACTGAAGTTGCAGGTACTTGGTTTGGAGGGGTTTGTGTCAGTGCATCTTACATTGGTTTCCTGTTTCAGACGGTCCTCTTCCTGTGTCACTTGTAAGCACTTTACAGATCAGTTCCTTTATAAACTATTCTTTAACTTGGTCATGTTGTGCCTCGGATCTTAGCTATCTTTGAGTTATCTAAGAAAGTGCCTGAGCCTAAATTTCCTCTTCCTTGGTACCCAGTCCACAGCACTTCTCTAATTCCTGTATTACTTCCACCATCTTGTCTTTTTTGTGGTTCCTGGTTCTTCCAGTTAAGCCATACAAGGGCTCAGGGGTAAAGGGTAGATAAAGTTCATCTGCGCTTGTGGTTGTGGTTCCAGTGGTCCCTCTGGTGGCTGATTTGGAGAACTACCTTGGGACATTTTTTTTAGGCCCGTAGTCAAGTTTCCAACCCCTGCAGTAGGTTCTCTTCTACCCCAAATGTGACTAAATTGATTTAACTTTAATTAAATTCTTTATTATAATCAGATTTACTAGTAAGATAGGATAACAACCTATAGGATGATACTATAGCCTTCCAAGAACATGTTTTTGCAGCCATGTAGGATGTATTGTAGGGCTGGCCGGTATCCGGCTTTACAAAAATATTTATCCTATCCAAAACTTTCAAATATCCCCTGAAATTCACAGGCTAGCTGATATTCCATTAGTTGTATAGAATAGGATTTCTCTAAACACCCGATATACATATGGAATGGATCTCGCCACACCATGTAAATGTACACACGTGTGATTTTATATAGATATTTATATGACAATAAAAAAAGCTGTCATAATGCAAGGAGATAAATGAAAAGTAATGTAATGGCTAATTGATGCAGGCTTATGGTTCCCGTGAATTTAGCATACCACCAAATCCCACCGAATATATTTGTCCTGGGTCCCAGTGCCTACTGCAGGTTGTGGTACCATGGTTGGTGCTGTCCATCATAGATTTCGGGTTGGTTGCAGGTGTGTCTCTGTGAGTTGGGTGTGTAGTTGACTACAGCTTGCCTCAAAACAGCTATCTACTAGCATCTGTAACATATATGAAGGTAATTAAAATAAAAATATATTCTTTCTTCCAAATAACATTGTGGCAGAGGTTGCCTTTCTAGACAGATACAGGATGTTATCTGTGCAGTTTTCTAATGAACAGGTCAGCTAGCCAATGCAATTATATTGAGTGCAAATTATATAATAATAATCGTGGTCGTCAAGTTAACCAATAACCGGCGCCTTACCAGGGAGCTGACCTATACCCATTGACCACTCTAACAAACCTTCTGAGGTTCTCTGCTGAGATGGGAGAACATGGCAGAAGGACAACCACCTATGTAGCACTCTATGAATCTGGCCTAAGAAAACATCACTCCAGAAGAAAAGTTTTATAACATGCAGTCGCAAAAACTTCTAGAACATGTGTAAAAAGATTCTCTGGTTTGTGTAGTTAAAAACGGAATTATGAGGTGTGAATGCCTTATGGTTGTGACCATAAAGCTATAATTTGGTCTCGTCATTCCAAATTACAGTGTGCCAGAAGCTGGGATGTGTGTCAATGTGTTGTCAGGTAAGATGTCTGGTGACATTTAGAAATGTATTTCATAGTATTGAGTGGTAGAAGTAAAGAAATGTCTAACATGTCCTTTTTTTAACCATTTAGTGAATTCAACCATCAACAACAGAATGTCAGATTCCCACACATACACCGTACCTACCTGCAAGATGTGCCAATGCTGAGGGCTGGTGTAGGGGGCGCCGCTGGCTCGGGCGGCGGAGGAGCCGCCGGGACAGTAGGGGGCGCCGTTGGCTCGGGCGGCGGAGGAGCCGAGACAGAAGGGGGCGCCGCTGGCTTGGGCGGCGGAGCATGCGGCCAGTCCTCCGTGGGCGGCGGCGGAGCAGGCGGCCAGTCCTCCTGGGAAGCATGTTCATTTTGCCACCTAGTGGCAGGGAAGGGTAAACTAAGACACAAGAATTTAGTACCAATCTAGAAGCATTGGATAGACGTATGTATATCTCAGATTACGTTTAACAAAGGTGGCTGAAAATAACATAGGTATTTTTTCTTTCACTATTGTGGGTAAAATAATATTATCTAAACAAGAACATTGATGATAAACCCCACATTCAGCTTTGATGGTTTCATTTATTTGCTTCCTAACTGTCCTTGTCACACATTTCCCAGCACTCCTCGATGAGTCTATTCAATTCCTGAATAGTTATGCATTCATTTGGACTAAGGGGCCTATGAAAAAAAGGTTATATATTTTGTTTTTTGCCACAGTAGATATAAAAAAAATTATGACATTGAGAGCGAGACATGTCGCATAAATTAGTAATTAATGCAACATGTCTGTCACACTGTTCCAGGTTGTTTTCAAAACTAATTTCAGCTCAGATTTATTATAACCATTCTAGGTTTTGCACTTTGTAGTCCACAAGGTGGTAAAGTAAACCACGTTATTGATGCCTTCATCTGATAAATGACAAAAAGAAACATGTCTAATGTCAAAATACAAATGTCCTCCTTCCAAAGTTTGCTTTGAAAAAATGTTTTTATTCGTTAATAATGACAACTTGCTCTCAAAAAAGCTGTTTGACAAACTGTGTGACTAATAGCCAAGTTTTGTGATTCAATGTGATTTTCTGGGTTTTTGTTCAAGATTCTGTATCTCACAGTTGAAGTGTACCTATGATAGAAATTACAGACCTCTACATGCTTTGTAAGCAGGAAAACCTGCAAAGTCAGCAGTGAATCAAATACTTGTTCTCCCCCCTGTAACTCTCTTATATTACCAGATACGTCCATAAAAAAGAAACACTTTATCAGAAACTACTGTTACACTTTAACAGAAACTACTACTGCTACTAAAGCCCCTTTTCCCATTGATTTGATTGCTAAATTGGCAGATGAGGATATTGAACTAAAATATGAGGGACTAAACCAGGTATGTTGTCTATCAGTATCATCAACTCCTTTGCCTCCATCTCCTGCTTCAGGGCCTTCTTCTGACGGTGTTGTATTGCCGTTGCTATGAAACATGAAGGTGAGTATACAGATGATGGGATACGCACACCGTCCTTAACAATAGTCTGCACATCTCTATACACAGAAATAACCAAAGTTACTCAGTGAAGCTAAGCAATGTGGTCATTCAATACCTTGCTTCTCTCTGACTCTGGCTGCATAGGAGATGAGGGTGTCCACACAATGAGAGGGTGTCATTTCTTTAGTGATCTTTACAAATATCTGGAGGTAGGACCACAACCTCGCCTTCTGTTCTTCATCTGCAAGCTCACTACCAGTGACATTCTTAGTACCATGGGTGACCTGAAATGTAAAATGCCACACAAAAACAAAAACTATTACAAAGGGATGATGATATATTGACTGACTAGCTGACTGTTAGGATGACTATGAACAATTACACAGTAAACTGTTGTTTTAAAATATTCAGTACCTGACAGTTTGCATCATGAGCATAGGCATGAAAAGCTGGCACTGCAAATGTAGTTCCACCATCTGATCAGTACTGCTTTTCTAAATGTAGAAACATTATTGAGTGAAGACAAGGTTTTTTTGCATTTTAGAGAAAAGCGAGTGTGGAAAAGCCAGATACAAAACTGTATCAATAAATTATTTAGGTAAATATTCAATGTACGTAATATTAAATGTAACATTATCATTAACGTGGATTAAATAACCTGTAAATAAGGCTTCAGCTGGCAAGCGATATCATGATGATAAAAAGCTGTTATGTTTTATCCTTGCATTGCTTTCATATTCCCCAGCAGAAACACAGCATTTGCAAGTGAAATAACATTAGAACATTAATTAGAACTTTAATATAGCCGCTACATATTTGCTACACTCTCTTTTTGATTTGGAAACTTGAGTGAATGCTCTTGTCTGCACGCTATCCCAAACACACCAGTTGTGTCCAGTTCTGAATTTTGGGTTTGATCGCAGTACATTTCCTGCCTGAAACCCTGGGCAGCCCTGTAAAAGAAAGTGAATAAGCCTGAGTAAAAACTCCTGAAGTTGCTGTAACTATGTTCAACTTATACGTCTTTTTAGGGAAAGGAAAGTCCAATGTAAGATTGTTGTATACTTTTTTCTCTATGTGCATAAATCCCTAATTTGTCCTGGTGGGTTCACTAAACTATTTATTAGAAGGCCAATACATACAATTCATTATTAAGGCTTAAGACTCTGCTCATTTTGTTTAAAGCAGCTCACAGCCAGAGTGTGCAATCAACTTAAGACAATATTTACAGGCAGTACCAATGTCACCACACTGTTGTTGTCCTGGACTACAGAAGCAAACACGTTTACAGAAGAAGGCCACTGAAATTAACACATGGGGGGCACTTAAATTCTACCTCTGTGTGTCTGTTGTTCCTCCTTCAAAGCAGTTGTCTTGGTCATAAAAGAACTGCTCAGAATGTTTTGGTCCCTCAATACTGGTGCCAGAAGTTATTTTCCTGGGAAGCCCAAATAAGGCATCAGCAGCAACATTCTGATTACCATTTTTCTTCAAAGCAAATATGCAAGGAGGCAAATATACAAAATTAGCCCAAACAGAAAACTAGTCAGAACCAATGTCTCTTAAAAATGCAGTGGAAAGGTAGGGTAACATACTTCCAAAATTGTTATAATTGACATACCTGTGGGCAGAGAGGACACTTTGTTCCATCTGTAGTAAATGGTGTCAACTTCCTGACAGCCTTGTGTTCAAACTGCCAGTGTTTGGGTTTCCTCAAGTGACGTATTTGTGAAAGGTCAACTGTCTACAACTAGAAAATTTCAACAATGGAACAAACAACGTGTTCGAAAAAAAAATTTAGAACACATTTTATTTTATAAATTATATTTCCAATTTAAAATACAATGAACACCTTTCAACATGAATTGGCCTTCTGGAACACCGAGACAATCGCCTTCAGAGACACACCATGCTCAAAACTGGTGCAATAACTCAAATGAAATGGCTGTTTGTGGTTGATGGGGGGGTTGCTGCCCAGAGTCTGTAACAGATCAGGGCGACAGGTTCCACCTCACCAACTGCAGAACTGCAGTCAGACGTCATGAGATCTTCCTGAAGTAAGAACATTACACAACTGTGGATTGTTGAAGAACCGACAACTGTATTTTGTATGTATTATATATAGTAGGAAGAAATTAAATAGAGGGAGACAATGTCTCTCAGTTTGTATGTCCCAACACAGTTTGAAAGCCAGTAAAAAGCCAGATGTCTAAGTTTTCAAAGAGGGCTACTGTATCGACCTTGGAATGGCCACTACTCGTCTATCCAAATGGGAGGTCTCTAATAGGAGCAGTAGGTAGTGCGCCCGCCTGGGGAGTTGAAGGTCGCGGGTTTAAGAAACTGCCGGCCAGACGCTACAATATTGTTTAGCAGTCACAACTCAATAACTCAAGAAAGATTTAACAATTCACCGTTTTTATTTTGGGAGGAAAAGAGAAACTAAATTGCACACATCCGATCGGCTCTCTCTAAAATGTCTCCGCTTATTCTACTGAAAATTAAGATCTTACAAATGTATTAGGTTAAATAATTATTCACTAGACCAAATACCAAGGATATTGTTTAGCAGTCCCCAGTCACCAATTCAACAAAGGTATTATACTTTTTTTTTTATTTTAGGAGGAAAATTGAAACTAAATCACAAACACATCATATCATCTCTCTTTTATTTTCTCTGCTTATTTCACTGAAGATTAAGAAACAGCATTCATGTCGTTTATCAGTTGTTAGACGTACATGTCTACTTCAGGAATCTGGTCTAATCAAATGTAATTCAGTGCAAGGGAATAGCAATGACTTCAATGGATGAATTGGCGATAACCCCATCATCAACCCAGACACACCTATACAAGTGTGATGATTACGTGTCTTCATCTGATTCAGATATTGAACCGCCATGTCAATGCCAGAGCCTCCGCGGAATAGAAAAAGAAGAAAGAAACCAACCACGACCCCAAATGCCACTGCGAGATAGGAGTCTGGAAAAGATGGCACGATTTGGGTCAAAGGTGAAAAGAATAACACTGGACCTTGAGTTGTAGGCATTTTCACTCTGACTAAACATGTGGATATGGTGTATAAGGCAACAAGGACAGTAATAGTAGCTGGAAAAGAGCACATAAAAAATTAATACATGTGGCCAGTATATTGCTTACAGGGCAGTGCAATACATTCTTAAGAGTTTTGACACTCTTAACAATCTCTTAGGATTGTTGTGTGTGCTGATTATTGCTCTTACAGTACTGTACAGCCAGGGCTTGTATGACAGCATGCTGCATGCACCCGGCCACAAAACAAAAATGGTTCAGGAATGGCTTGAGGAACACAACAAGTTCAAGGTGTTGACTTGGCCTCCAAATTTTGTAGCCATCAATCCAATCGAGACAGATTGGACAATATAGTCCAATGATCCAAGGAAGCCCCATCTCGTAACTTACAGAGATTTGGCCCATGTCAAAGTCACTCGGATCCTCTATGCTTAGCCATTTTTCCTGCTTCTAATCAACTTTGGGTACAGAATGTTCAATTGCTGCCTAATATATCCCACCAACTGACAGGTGCCATGATAACAAGAGTATCAGTGTTATTCACTTCACATGTCAGTGGTCATAATGTTATGGCTGTTCGGTGTATATATTTGTATAGATTATCAGTGTTATTCACTTCACATGTCAGTGGCCATAATGTTATGGCTGTTCGGTGTATATATTTGTATAGATTATCAGTGTTATTCACTTCACCTGTCAGTGGTCATAATTTTATGGCTGTTCGGTGTATATATTTGTATAGATTATCAGTGTTATTCACTTTACATTTCAGTGTTCAGAATGTTATGGCTGTTTGGTGTATATACCAAATTCCTTGATCAGTCTGACAACCAACAACGTGAACTTCTAAACCAACATTAACTTCAACAGTGTGCAGTACATTGATTTCTATACATCCATTCTTTTTTTTAATCTGTGTGGGAGTCGTCTGTCAGTATTTTCTTTTAATATCTTTTGGGTCGGGTCCGTGTTGCCTTCTTGCAGTACTTCCTCTTCCCCCTGTGATGACTGTCCCATGTTGATGTGCAGGGGTTTCTGACTCCTTCTCAGGCCAATCTCTTGGATCCTCTTATTTGGTCTGTATTATTTCCCATCTGTTCCTCCTGAGTTGCTGTCCTTCTTCTACAATTTTGGATTGTGGTGTAGAACTCAAACTTATGACCTTGCCTGGTTTCCAATGATCATTATCCCTAATCCAGACAGGGTCACCTGGTTGAAGAATGGGCAGGGCTGTTGATCCTTGGTCATACTTGCAAAAGTATACATATACACACTTTTTTTGAAAGGCCACAGAGGCTTCAACACCTAAGCAAGAGGCACCACTAACCAAACACTGCCATGAAGACCAAGGAACTCTCCAAACAAGTAAGGGACAATGTTGTTGGGAAGTACAAGCAAGGGTTAGGTTTTGAAAAAATATCTAAATCTTTGATGATCCCCAGGAGCACCATCAAATCTATCATAACCAAATGGAAAGAAAATGGCACAACAGCAAACCTTCAAGGAGATGGCTTTCCACCAAAACTCACAGACCAGGCAAGGAGGGCATTAATCAGGGAGGCAGCACAGGGACCGAAGGTAACCCTGGAGGAGCTGCAGTTCCACAGCAGAGACTGGAGTATCTGTACATAGGAATAAGCCGTACGCTCCATAGAGTTGGGATTTATGAAAGAGTGGCCAGAAGAAAGCCATTACCTTCAGAAAAAACTAAATGGCATGTTATGAGTTTGCAAAAAGGCATGTGGGAGACTCCCAAAATGTATGGAGGAAGGTGCTCTGGTCTGATGAAACAAAAATTGAACTTTTCGGCCCTCAAAGAAAACGCTATGTCTGGCCCAAACCCAACACTTCACATCACCCAAAGAACACCATGTTTATCAGCAGACGGGACTGGAAAACTGCATGGTGCTAAATAGAGGGATAACCTGGAGCGAAACCTGGACCACTCTGTGCGTGATTTGAGATTAGGACGGAGGTTCACCTTCCTGCAGGACAATGACCCCAAACACACTGCTAAAGCAACACTTGAGTGGTTTAAGGGGAAACATGTAAATGTGTTGGAATGG
>JACXGJ010015954.1:0-13267 GCA_016801105.1 Esox niger
TGAATGGTAGTTGACAGTATTTGTAAGGAATTACCACTTAACAATGTGAATGTAATGTATTGTAATTAGACTCCTTGACTATGGAGTTATGCAAAAAAGTATTTTAATTAAGGATAGTGATCATATGAAGCCATTTAATATCACATAGTTGTTTGGCTCCTTTTTAATCATAATTATAACAGAAATCACCCAAATGCCTCTGACAAAACGTTGACACACTCTTGAATGTTTGGTCATATTATAGACACACAAGGTGACACACACAAGTGAAAATAACTATTAAAGGTGGATTTCCCACACCTGTGGCTTTATAAATTGCAATTAGTATCGGTCTATAAATTGTCAATGAGCTTGTTAGCTCTCACAGGGATGCACTGAGCAGGCTAGATACTGACCCAAGAGAGCAGAAAAAAAATACATTAAGATATCCAAAGCTTTCCAAATGTCAGTCAGTACTGTTCAATCACTTATTAAGAAGTGTAAAATTCAGGGATCTCTTGATACCAAGCCAAGGTCAAGTAGACCAAGAAAGATTTCAGCCAAAACTGCCAGAATTGTTTGGGACACAAAGAAAGTTCTACAGGTAGCATCAGGAGAAATACAGGCTGGTCTGGGTTTTTCAACGAGCACTATACAATAATACTTGGAACAAAAAGGAGCTGCTCTGTCGAGTTGCCAGAAATAAGTATTTTCTGTGCCATTGCAACATAAAAGTCTGGTTACAATATACCCGATAACCAGCGCTTGACATTAACTTTTTTGAACACCAGCCAGTGTGGCTACTAGTTTTGCTTAGTTACTAGCAGTAGTTAGTTCCATAGTTACTAATAGTACCCATTTAAGATATCAAATTATTAAACTGAGAAAATGTACTGATTTTGGAAATATACATGTCCATCTTTTATTTGATGCCCGCAGCCTGTTTCAAAGAAGTTGGGAGAGGGGCATGTTAACTGTGTTAAATCACCTCTTCTTTTAACAATACTCTGTAAGCGTTTGGGAGCTGAGGACACCAATGCTGTAGCTTTCAAGGTGATATGTTTTACCATTCTTGCTTGATATAGCATTTTAGCTGCTCAACAGTTAAGGGTCTCTTTTGTTGTATTTTTAATTCCATAAAGAGACAAATATTTTCAGTAGGTGGCATGTCACGACTGCAGTCAGGACAGTTTTGCACACAGACTTTTTTACTACGGAGCCATGCTGGTGTAATAAGTCCAGAGTGTGTTTTGGCACTGTCTTGCTGAAATAAGCAAGGCCTTCACTGAAAAAGATTTCATATGGATGGCAGCATGTGTTCCTCCAAAAACCTGTATATATTGGTCAGCATTAATGGTTCCTTTACAGATGTGCAAATCACCTATGCCATGTGCACTAATGCATGCCCGTACCATCATGGATGCTGGCTTTTAAACTGTGCTCTCCTCTTTAGCCTGGAGTATGCAGTGTCCTTGATTCACAAAAATAATTTCAATTGAGTGTATTTACAGATGACAGGACAGTTTTCCACTTTGCCTCAGCCTATCATCAATAGGCTTGGGCCCATAGAAGACAACTGTGTTTGTGGATCTTGTTTATATATGGTTTCTTCTTTGCGTGGTAGAATTTTAACTTTTGTCGATGCAGCGATGTACTGAGTTCACAGACAATGGTTTTCAAAAGTGTTCTTGAGCCCATGCAGTTATGTCCACTACAGAATTGTGTCTGTTTTTTCAGTGCTGCCTGAGGGCCCAAAGTTTACGGCCATCCAATTCTGGTTTTCGGCCTTTCCCTTTGCGTCCAGAGATTTCTCCGACTCTATTAATGCTATTATGTACCATGGATGATTAGATCCCCAAACACTCTGCAATTTTATATTGAGAAACATTATTCTTTAATTGTTGCGGTCTTACAGTGTTCCAACTTTCAACCTGATTAAAAATACATTTCAGGTATTAACATTTATTTTGAAATGTATAAATTCCTAACATTTTTGTCCAAATGTATTTTACTGACAAACATGGTCTCATTACAATATGTATTTTGTGTGGAAAATAAATTGCTGAATGCATTTTTCATAATAATATAGTGGTGTGAAAAAGTGTTTGCCCCCTTTCTGATTTCTTATTGGTTTGCATGTTTGTCACACTTGAATGTTTCAGATTATCCAACAGATTCAAATGTTAGTCAAGGATAACACAAGTAAACGCAAAAGTGCAGTTTTAAATGAAGGTTGTTATTATAAAGGGAAAACAAAATCCAAACCCACATGGCCCTGTGTGAAAAAGTGATACAACCTAATAACTGGCTGGGTCACACTTAGCAGCAACAACTGCAATCAAGCATTTTTGATAACTTGCAATGAGTCTTTTACAGCGCTGTGGAGGGATTTTGGCCCACTCATCCTTACAGGAGTGTTGTAATTCAGCCACATTGGAGGGTTTTCCAGCATGAACTGCCTCTTTAAGGTCATTCCACAGCATCTCAATGGGATTCAGGTCAGTACTTTGACTAGGCCACTACAACGTCTTTTGATATTCTTCAGCCATTCAGAGATGGATTTGCTGGTGTGTTTTGGATCATTGTCCTGCTCCAGAACCCAAGTTCGCTTCAGCTTGAGGTCACGAACAGAAGGCTGGACATTCTCCTTCAGGATTCTTTGGTAGACATCAGAATTTATGGTTCCATTTACCACAGCATGTCTTCCAGGTCGTGAAGCAGCAAAACAGGCCCAGACCATCACACTACCACCACCATATTATACTGTTGGTATGATGTTCTTTTTCTGAAAGGCAGTGTTACTTTTACGCTAGATGTAATGGGACACACACCTTCCAAAGAGTTCAACTTTTGTCTCGTCACTCCACAGAGTATTTTCCCAAAGATCTTGGGGATCATCAAGATGTTTTCTGGCAAAAGATTAGACAAGCCCTAATGTTCTTTATGCTCAGCAGTGGTTTTCGGCTTGGAACAATTAAACCCAGTATCTTTCTTATGGTGGATTTATGAACACTGACCTTAAATGAGGCAAGTGAGGCCTGCAGCTCTTTGGATGTTGTTGGGTCTTTTGTGACCTTTTGGATGAGTCGTCTCTTGGATGAGTCGTCTCATGGATGAGTCGTCATGGCGCTCTTGAAGTAATTTTGGTTTAGACGGCCACTCCTGGGAAGGTTTACCGCTGTTCCATGTTTTCGCCATTTGTGGATAGTGGTTTTCAATGTGGTTCACTGAAGTCCCAATGCTTTAGAAATTGCTTTCTAACCTTTTCCTGATGGATCTCAATGACTTTTTTTTCATTTGTTCCTGAATTTCTTTGGATCTCTGCATTATGTCAAGCTTTTCAGGATCTTTTGGTCTACTTCACTTTGTTTGGCAGGTCCTATTGAAGTGATTCCTTGATTGAGAACAGGTGTGGCAGTGATCAGGCCTGGGTGTGGCTAGAGGAATTGAACTCAGGTGATAAACAACAGTTGAGTTCTGTTTTAACAGGGAGGCAAAGATTTCTTCACACAGGGCCATGATGGTTTGGATTTTGTTTTCCCTTTATAATAACAACCTTCATTTGAAACTGGATTTTGTGTTATCTTTGACTAATATTTTAATTTGTTTGATGATCTGAAACATTTAAGGGTAACAAACATGCAAACAAATAAGAAATCAGGAAGGGGGAAAACACTTCTCACACCACTGTATGTATTTACTGGACATGACTGGTCAACCCCTCTGAGCCTGGTTCCTCTGTAGGTTTCTTCCTAAAGTTTGGCCTTTAGGGAGTTTTTTCCTAGCCATTCAAATTCTACACTGTTGTTGTTTGCTCCTTGGGGTTTCAGGCTGTGTGTTTTTGTAAAAGCACTTTGTGACAACTGCTGATGTAAAAGGGCTTTATAAAGATTGATTTACCTTGCGGTCCTGTTATGTTCAAGTGAGTTTTCTCATAGACTTATGTATGTTTTGGTAGTGTAAGCAATAATTTCCCATCTAGTGTTCTAACAGGATTCATTTTTTACATATAGTCGTGGGTTAGAATGGTGGATCATTTGATAACAGACCAAAAATGCTACCATTAAGGTTTATTTTATTATTAATTGATTCATTTTGTGTACACATTCTTGCTATTTAATATGTGTTGACATGAACATAAACTTGAGATGTATGTCCTTAGTATACTGCATAAAACAATGTTCACAGTCCAAAATACCATTGATGTAAGGCTTGTTATATTTTATTTCACTTCACAGCAGACCTGAATATACAACCACACTTTCTAAATGTTGATTACTGACATATTGATAACATCACTTTTAGCAGTATGAAAACACTTTAGCAATACATTTACAAAATGCATTTCATCTTACAGTCAGCATATTCTTATGTACTGCTGCGACCTTGGTAAAACCACTTGTAACTTATCCTTGTTAGAAGCAGTGTGTAAGGCACCCGACAGGATAGTAGAAAGTTGCGTGTTGATAATAGCCATGCATTTCTAATAAAAAGCTTCGCATTTCAACAATTTGACATACATTTATCAAATGTATTGAAATAATATATTTAAAAAACATATATTTTCCATATGGGTAGCTGGTTAGTATTGAGAGAAGACCAACAAATTGAATTGGCAAACTAAGATCATAGTTACTTTGAGTAGCTATGCTAGCTAACGCAAATATGGCATTTGTCATTGCAACAATGCAGTGCTACACCCAGTGATGCTGACAGGGGGGGACAAACGGTAACGTTGTCTCGGGCCCAGGCCTCGGGGGGCCCATTTGGTTGGCTTATATATGATTATTAATTAGTCAGTCAATCTTGGTATTTATTACTATCTAGCTAAAACATTAAACAATAACATTTTGTGACCTGTTTTATGAACAGTCATAAACACATCATTGCTAGTTATACATTTTTTGGCTTTCGTTTTGGGTCCTAAACATCAAATTTTGTTCCGGGCCTTGGGATTCCTGTCGGCATCCCTGACTACACCTATATGTTAACCAACATGATATAGGCCTACTTTAATTTCTGCTGCTGTTTTTAAAAAACGTGTCTATGGATGCAAAATCACAAAGATCACAACGTTAATATTGAAGCGCCAATAGGCTTATGTTAACAGAGGCTAATTAGAATAAAGAGAATGTCAGGAACGAGGAGCAACAAGCGCACAAGATATCACACACTCCCGTTGACAGAAAGAAATATTCAAAAGCAGCGTTTGCGCACTTTCGACAGAAACACTGAATTCGCACGGCCACTGAATTCTTTGTAACACCGGTAGTAGTTTCCTAATATAACTGAAAAATATAACTGAAAATACAACTGATACTCTTTATTATGTCCTTGCTATTAATACATTGTTAATAAATTGTTTCTGTTATTTTGTCCACTCTCTGCATTGCATACTGGATTACTTATGGATATTATTAGAATAGGTCATGAGTTTACATCAACACTGCACGTGTGTTCACATGTACCCTGAAGAGACAAACTAGAATTTCAGTTTTACGGTGCAAGAATGTATTTTCAACATTTACTGAAGATCCATTTTAGTTTGTTTGGCAAAATATCCAGGATCTAAAATATAGTGCAAAATGTAAACAAGGCACAAATATAATTTTACAATTATATAATGTTTACTACCTGTTAGCTGAAACAGATTGGAAAAGGAAGCATTTGCAGCCCTCTGTTCTCAACCACAGAGTACAGGTTCATCAAATACTTGTACTGTTACAGCCCAAAACGGTACAGAATAGATATTTACTGTTGTATTACATGCACTAACAATGATTAAAAAAATTACTAAGAGACAACTGTGAAGCCAACTGTCCAAATACATTTGACACCCTAAAATGCAGGGACTAAATATAAAACATGCAGTTATTTAAATGGTTCTTCCGACATTAATGGAAATACCTTCCTATTAAAAATGACAGTCTGCACTTTACCCGTATTGTCCTTGCATCACTCTAAGCCAACATTTCTGGATACCGAGTCTAAAACAGAAAATGTGTCATTATCCAAATACTTTTGGTTTACTGTTTGAGCCTTCAGCACTGATTTAGATCAATCAAGTTATTGAAGTGTCTTTATGATCTGATTAATGTTGATTGTTTTATTTGTAGGTGCTGAAACAGAGTGCTCTACCACTGATTGCTTGAGGGTGGTGCTGATTGGGAAAACTGGGAATGGGAAGAGCGCCTCTGGAAACACCATCCTGGGAAGAGAGGAATTTGTTTCTGAATGCAGCACTAATTCTGTGACAACAGTTTGCAAGAAGGCAGATGGGAAAGTTGATGGAAGAAAAGTTGCTGTAGTGGACACACCTGGTCTATTTGATACAACGCTGTCTAATACAGATGTCCAGAAGGAGATAGTGAAGTGTGTTTCCCTGTCAGCCCCTGGACCCCATGTGTTTATCATAGTATTAGGTATTGGCAGAATCACACAAGAGGAGCTGGACACTTTGGACCTCATAGAGAAAACATTTGGTCCACGGGCAGGAATGTTCAGCTTAGTTCTGTTTACCAGAGGAGATGACTTGGGAAAGAAGTCGATTCAAGACTTTATTGAGACAAGCACGATTGCCAAACTTAAAAAGCTGATCAGAGATTGTGAGAACAGATGCCATGTCTTCAACAACAAAGTGGGCAAAGACCGCACACAGGTCACTGAGCTTTTTAACAAGATTGATGAAATGGTGTCCATGAATAAAGGCACTTTCTACACAAATGAAATGTTTCAGGAGGCAGAGGCATCCATTAAACAAAAACAGGAAGAAATACTGAAGGAGAAAGAGAAGGAAATCAAAGCTGACATGGAGAAACTAAAGGTCCAGCATGAAAAAGAAATTGAAAAGATTCAGTCAAAGTTGGAAGAGGAGAGAAGGAAAGTTCAGGAGGAAAGACAGCAAAGAGAAAAAAAAATAAGGGAGAGAGAGGAGGCTATCAGAAAAGAACACGAAGAGAAGGAGAAGAAAGAAAATGAAAAAAGGAGATTGGAAGATGAAATACGAAGCAAAGAAGAAATATTGAAAATGAATAGATTGAATGAAGAAAAAGAAAAAATGGAGAAAGAGATAGAAACTCAGAAAGAAACATTGGAAAAACAACAAAGAGAAAGGGATGAAGAATATAGAATAATACTGGAGAAACAGAGACAACAAGAGAAGGACAGAGAAGAAAAATTGCTTAAAGAACAAGAGAGGCAGCTTGCAGACCTTAAAAGAAAACTTGAAGAAGAAATGGAGAGAAGAGAGGAAGAGGAGCAAAAGAGGAGAAAGAATGAACTGAAACAAAGACAAGAGTGGCAGAGAAAAATAGAAGAAGCAGAGAAAGGTAAAACAGAAATGCAACAGGACATGCTGAGGAAAAAAGACGAATGGGAGGAAGAGTTGAAGAAAGAGAGAGACACACAACAGGAAGAAGAAAGACAAAGGAGAAAGAAGAAACAAGAGGAACAAGAGGAACAACAGAGGAGACTCAGAGAGGAGTTTGAAAGAGAAATGAATAAAGAAAGAATCAAGAACTATAAATTAGAAAAGCAGAGGAGAGAGAGGGAGCAGACAGAAAGAGACAGAATAGAAATAGAATTTGAAGAAAAGAGAAGGGAGTTGACAAACAAAATGAACATGATGCAGGAAGAATGGGAGAGACAACGTAGAGAGGAATGGGAAAGGAGACAACAAGAGGATCTAAATCGGAGAAACGAGGAAGAGCAAAGACTAAAAGAATTAGGGGAACATTTCAGACAACAACGTGAAGAAGAGAACATGAGGAGAGAGAAGGAAGATAAAGTCAGGAGAGAACAAGAACAGAAGAAATTAAAGGAAATGGAAGCAGAGTATAAAAGCAAAACAAAACAAATTAGTTTGAGATATGAAGAGGAGGCCAGAAGACTGGCAGAAGAAGTGAATGACTTCAAAAACAAACATGAAGAAATAATCAAGAAATTGTTGGAAGATCATGAAAAAGCTGAAAAATCACTGAAAAAAAAACACAAAAGGGAGTATGATAAATTAAATATGCTCTATAGTGATAATAAAGAGAAACTGATTGGTACAATAAAGGATTTGGAAAAAAAGCATGAGATGGAGATGACAGAATTAAAAGAGTCATTTAAATTGAAGGAGGAGAACTTGAAATCTTCATGTATTCTACTGTGAGATTCTATTGCCTTATTTGAATTGAGCTTCATAAACTCCTCATTCCCTGTAAAGATTACACATACATTTAAAAATGCTTAAAAACAGCATGCAAGATGTCCTAAAATACATTATTGGTGTTTATTAGCTCTACATCCTAACTCTATGTATATATAACTTCTGTATAGAAGATAGCTGTAGTGATGATGTTTTGTGTTTTGTGATGTGCTTTGTTGTGGCAATTTCTTAACTAATGTACATTGGAGACATCTAGCTTATCTAATACCTAGTATGTAGCTCTGGTCTCTGGTTGTGACACACATGATTATATAATACAGAGGATCATTAGATACTCTGAATTAGGAGGAGAAGGAATGAAGCTCTTTTGTCATCTCCCGGTCTCCTTCATGTGTCTTGTCTCCAGTTGTCACTCACACCAGGTCCCAATTAAGTCATCAGTATGTGTTCAAATGTTTCTCCTCTGCTCCCCTCATTTGTCCGTCATTGTTCCATGTCACAGTTTGTTTCGATGTCAGTGGTGAGTTCCGTTTCCGTTTACTTTTTTTTAGTTCATTTAAAGTGATCGGTGTTTTAAAAGAAAAGTTTAGCATCGACTGCCACATTTGCCTGCGCCTGGTTCGTCCTCTCCACATCTACAGCATTATTGACAATATGTAGCTACAGCCAAAATAGTTTACAATTAAACCAACATACAACATAGATTATTGTGCTTGGCAACAAAAATAAACAAACTAGTGTTAGTAAAGAGCTGGATTCTCTGGCCATTAAAGCCAGGGATCAAGTACATAATCTTGGTGTTCTGATAGACTCAGACCTCACATTTAACAATCATCAAAGTGGTCACCAAAACAGCATTCTATTATTTTAGAAATACTGCAATAATTAAGGGCTTGGTGTCCCAAAAAGACCAAAAGAAGCTTATCCATGCTTTTATCTCTAGTAGTGTACAATCTAAAAAGACTGTAAAACAGCTGCATCTCATTCAGAATGCAGCTGCTAGAAGGTTAATGTCATGGTGCTGGTTGAAGGACACAAACGCAGAGGTGAACGGGTGACGGTACACCATTATTTTAATAAAGAAAGATACAAAACAAACTTAAAGCAGCTCCAATGACCGGGTCGCATAGCATACGGCTGACAAACCAAAATACTCCACAACCTGTGTGGGGGGAAACCTTCTGCTTAAGTAGGTTCCCCAATTGGAGGCAACAATCTACACCTGCCTCCAATTGGGGAAACCTAACTACATAGAGATGCCTAGAGGCATCTATTGTTGTCCTGTCTTGACTATGGCCCCCAGCCCAGTGCAAAGATGGCTAGGGGCATAGCCAGGACATGACAGTTAACCAGGACCAAGAGGACCGAGCCCATCACTCCGGTTCTTAAATCTTTGCATTGGCCTATCAGTTAAAGAATAGATTTTAAAATGGTGCTTTTAGGTTATAAATCACTGAATGATTTAGGACCCAAATAAATGTCTGGTATGTTTGAAGATCATAAACCAAGCAGGATTATTAAATCCATGATCTCAGGTCAGCTAGTAGAGCCAAGAGTACAAACTATAAATGGTCAAGCTGCATTTAGCAGTTATGCTAAACACAACTGGAATAAACTACCAGAAGATCTTAAATGTTCCCCAAACATTCAAATGTTTTAATTCAGGTTAGAAACACTTCACTTTTCACGTGCATATGACTGAGTTTTTAGCACTGCACCAGAGTCTTTATACTATGTTTTTATCATATTTTTATTCTATTTCTATTTATTTTATATTTCTCTCTTTCTTTGATTTGTTTTGTTTACCAATTGTAATCCAAGTTCTGGTGATATCAGAGGAATAACCTATGTGTAAATGTAACAACCTGTGGATGACGGACAATGCAAGTTCTGCTGTTTAGTCATCGATGTAGGGTATTGTCTCACAAAAGGACTGACAAGTTTATCCAAGCGCTGGAGCCTGAGGATTGATATACAGGGGTGGTTCAGAAAACAGTTATGGGAACTGTCATTCATTGAGGATGAATATTAAAATGCAGACATGGCATAAATGTCCCCCTGGAGACAGTCGGGTAAAACATCGATGTAATGATTAGTTCATCCTAGCGCTGGAATGCGAGGATTGAGATACAGGGGTGTTGAATGTAATTAAACAATTACACTGCAAACTGTGTGTTCCTGCAAAAAATTAACATGAGTTTATGTCCTGTGTCAACATTAACAAATGACACCACACACTGTTAGTTAATGCTTTTGTAAACCATAAAAAATTTAAGAGTTTTCATTATTAACTGTGCTCATGTCGTTTTTCATCAATCGTTCATGTTAACTACTGTATTCGGAAAAGTTAGTTCATGAAACCTTTTCAGAAAGAGAGATATGGAGCAGAAATAAAGAGGCAAATTAGAAAAAGAGTTTGAAGGAACGAGGACAGGGTTGACCAACAAATATTTATGATTCAGGAAGACTGGGAGAGACAACCTAAGGAGGAATGGAAAAGGAGACTACGAAAGGATCTAAATCGGAGACAGGAGGACGAGCGAAGACTGAAGGAAGTGAAGGAACAATTCAGACAAGAACGTGAGGAAGTGGACCTGGGGAGGGAGAATGAAGATAAAGTCAGGAGAGAAAAAATGTAAGGAAATGGAGTCAGAAAATGAAAGGAAGACAAAACAAATTTGTCTGAAATATGAAGAAGAGGCCAGACAACATGCAGAAGAAGTACATTACTTTAGAAAGAAATATGAAGTAATTGAGATTTATTTTTTTTAAATCATGAGGAAATGAAAAGAAGGCAAAGAAATCCCATCAGCAAAACCACAAAAAAAGAGTATAAGGACTTAAATAAACTCTATGGTCATGATAAAGAGAAACTGACTAAGAATATCAAGGATTTGGGAGGAAAAGCATATGAAGGAGATAACAGAATTGAATGAGACAATTAAATTGAAGGAGAAGCAATTTAAGTCTTCAATTCCATATTTTCAATTGTGAGTCACTTGCCTTATTTGAATAGAGCTGGTATAACATTATTATAACTCTAGTTACTACACAATGTAATGTAGTTATTCCTTGATGTCCAGGAGATGTGACCATCAGTTAAGGAAAGACTGGGGTGAAGTGTCATACAATATTTATCTTTAAGTCATTAATTAGAGCCTTTTACCCAGAGTGACTTGAACAAGTACATCTATACACTTCTATGCACTTCATACTGGCCCCCATGGAGACTTTTTGAGCAAAGAGCACACACATGATGATCACATCACTTTTCTACACTTATTTTTGGGGATTCATTCAAGTTAATTTTCTTTAAAAAATGTTTTACTCATGTTCAAATTCCCTTTCCTTGTAAAGTTTACTCATGAATTTAAAACTGTTGATGGATTATGGATTTCGAATGTCCTAAAAATTTAGTGATTATTAGCTCTGGGTCCTATCTCTATGCATATATCGCTTCTACATAAAGAGACAGCTGTAGTGATGTTGTTTTGTGTTTTGTATTGTGTTGTATATTCCTTGAAACAAACCAGAAAGGGAATCAGGCATGTCTTTTTCAGCTGGATCGCGATTAACAGTGATGAACGTTGTTGCCCTCACTGGATTCAAACTGGAGTCTTTAACCACTATACCACAAAACGACACATTTGCTGAGTATCACATTAACATCACGCCAAGTTTGAATATTTCACAAGACACCATTAATCATTGGGTTTAACTGACTAATGTTTCAGCTTATTAGTCAGTAGTAGCCTTACTAGTATCTACCAACTTAACTAATTGGAATAGTCATAAGAATTGAGTAATTTCTAGTGAGACTGAAGAGGAACTTTACACTGAATTTACATTTTATTTTTTATGAGGGGTTTTCATGCATTTCTGGAACCACTTTTTTGCATCCATCCCGTGGGTTCTCATTGCGTTCTGTGGATATTAATGCAGGTTTGCTTTAAAACGTTTCATTTATTGTGAACTTAAAAAAAAAAAGATTTCAGGTTAAGTTGAAAAAAATCAAAAGCTAAAAAACATTATTAAATACACTGAAGGAAGACAGTGTTCACAAAACACTGGAGTTGGACAATGTACAAACACAGAACACATACTTCTGTATCGACACAAATTAAGATGAGACGGTCTTCAACTATGCTCGCTACCCCAATTCAACAAACATACATCAATACAGAGGATATTTTCAACACGAACCTTGTATTTAATACGTACCCTATCTCAAAGTCTTCTATAGGACCAGCAAACCAAGGGGAACCTTGTTGGGTTCTCCACATATCTCACACATAGTAACATCTTCCACCTTCATGCATTGTAACTGAGCGAAACAGATTCACTATTGCAGCTGTAGATGTTGAAAAGAGTAGCTGTCCTACTTTAGCAATAATTGATCATACAACACCTTGAGTTGGACAGGGTGTGTGTGTGTGTTTTTCTGTGTGTGTGGATATATAATACTACTTGCATAACTTTATTACATTTCTAGGAATCTAGATCTTGAGTCTAGTTGAGACTGACTGTTTTTATTCTTTATTTACTTCTTCCTGTATTGACCACTGGTCATGTAGCTCCTGAGGAAGTCTTCGATTCTTGGGACGGACTCCTGCCGCGCCGGCTCGTCCTTAGGTTCTGGTTCCGGGGCATCTTCGGCGCGCCGCAGTCGGCAGTTGTAGTCGTACTCCGGGTCGCAGTGGGGATCGGGCAGGATCACGCCAGTCTTGGGCTGGTCGGCGCGGAGGGGCGCGGGGGCGGACATGCCGTTGCAGGTGAAGTCATATGGGTGGCAGGGGGGCGTGGCGGCGTTGTCCCGTGGTTCGTCGCTGGCCTCCAAGGGGACGCAGCCCGCGTCATAGTGCACGTAGCAGGCGTGGCCCTCCTTGGTCTTCCCCGGGACGCCCAGGCGGGAGCGTGTCTGGAACTGGGGGCTCAGTCGGTGGGCCGCGGCGGCTCGAAGCAGGCAGAAGGGGTCGTAGCGCTGGTCGCAGGTCAGGGGAGCGGGGCCCTGCGCCGGCTGGTTCTTGGGTTTGTACTCCAGGACGGGCTTGGTGAGGCCCGCCAGCTTGGTGGCGGTCAGGGGGTTGCAGCCCTGGTCAAAAAGGGGGTTACAGTGCTGCTCCTTGGGGGTCTCGG